>NW_019014515.1:454733-469743 GCF_000150535.2 Carica papaya
GGACTCTTAGCCCTACGGCTCAATTCACTGTGGGATCGTTCTACAAATATCTAACCAAGAGAGAGTTGATGAAGAAAATTTTCCATTTAGATAGATATGGGGACTAAATGCATCTCCAAGAATTGCCTTTTTCACTTGGGAAGCAGCTCGTGGAGGTATTTTGTCCATAGACAAGCTTATGAGATGTGGAAAGATAGTAAACTGGTGTTAGAATCTGATGTCTGTGTTTACATTCTTCTTCGATGTCCTGTTGCATACAGTTTATGGTTTATGACCTTTGGGATGCTGGGGTACAACTAGGTGTTGGCAGGCACTGTCAAGGATGCAATTTGGGCATGGAAAGGTATTGTGACTCAGAAGAAGTTTTTGGGGCTCATTCATCTAGTTTTTTTTGGGTTGTTTGGAAGGAGATGAATAGAAGAGTTTTTGAGGGAGTGAAAGAGGGTATTGATAGAATTAGAGAGAGATGGTTCCAATCCCTTGGTGTGTTGATAATGAAACAACATTTGTATTCGATAAAGAATTTCAGTGATTTAATTGATATACTAACTAAAATGTAAGTTCTTTTTGTAAATGGGTTTTGTATCACCTTGGTACTTGTAAGTAATACATATGGTACACTAGTTTTTTTTTTAAAAAATGTTCGGTTGCAACAATTTGGGTTTATTAGCTTCTTCACTTGTTATTGCGAACATGCATATGAATCAGAGTTAAAGTTGGGCCTCTTTGCCTGAACAGTGAAAGTCAAAGAGGTTTGCAAAAACAATTCACAAAATTTTTTCTACTTTCTTTTCTAAGATACATAGATACATATATATGTATGTGTGTATTTGTCAGAAAGATATAAATGCGTAAGGATGTAAGTTCAATTTTGAATTAGAAAGCTAAGATGTACCAGTTTTCATGTGTTGTACTTGATTACCCAGAAATTTGGCTATTATTTGCTCCTTTAGTAAGTGTAGTTTTTAGTTCTTGGTGACTGGACTTGTGAATTAGATGAAAGTAGAGGTGAATGGACTCTCTTTGGCATCTTTTAGTCTTGTAATGTTGCTTTATGGTGTGATAATTTGGTCATTCAACTGCAAATGTTTACTTCCATGCATGGAAATTTCTTGTCTTACTAAGCTCTCGAGAACATTTCATCTATGAGATTGGTAGTAGCGTGTAAGTATGATGTTTCTATAACATAATTTGCAATTATTCCATACTCTTCTATTAAGATCCTGATTGCAATATCTCTGCTCTAGGTGTTGTATTCTTTCAATTCATAATGCTTTTACCATTTTTGTCATGAAATCTAGGTGAATAATTCCTATAAAAAACTTTCTTTGCAGGTATTGTGAGGAAAGACCTTTATTGTTAAGCAATGCTGGAATGGGTGCTAACCTGTGCACTTATTATCGGAAGTCAGGCCCAGGTGATCAAGGTGGCAACTTGTTCAATGGAAACAACAGTTTGGGGAATATTTTGATTCTTGAACCTGGCGAGAAATCCCCTTTCCTAGGAGATATAAGGGCTGGTTGCAGCCAGTCATCTCTTGAAACAAACATGTACAAAGCACCCATATTTCCACATAAAGTGCCATCAACTGATTATTTGTTGGTTAGATCTGCAAAAGGAAAGCTTTCCATTAGACGTATTGACAAGATAGCCGTTGTTGGACAACAGGTGTGTCAAGTAGCTCTCTTTTCTTGTTTCCTTGTGCTTGATGTTGGCGGGCCTGTACTTGTGGATAATGCATTGGTGTAATGTCTTAATGCTATGCTGCATGCTAGAAGCCGAAATGCCCATACCATTCAAACAGAATTAGGTGTTATTATTTTGTGCATTTGTCCTTGGTCATATATCACCATTACTAGTCTCTTTGGCAGTTTTTAGGTAGGACTATCAGTTGTGGGTTCAGATTGAGCCAAGTTTGTTTCAATCTTGGTTTTGCTGCCTTAAAGCCAAAATTCGAGTCCACACATAAGTCGTTTATCTGAACAAGCCAAGTACGAGCCTGTAAACTGACAAACTTCTGAGGAGCTGCATTTTCTTTCTTATTCAGGAATTTGGTGATTACTGATTCTGTGGCTAACTTTTCATTACTTGGATAAGCTACATCTTTCTATGTGCAATCCTGATCCTGTCTACCAAAAATGCCAATACTGAGTCCCTGTTGAGAAATTCATATGGCAGCCATATCCTTGTCACTATCTGGAAATTGTGACTTCTTTCTCCCGTTTAAACTTAGAGCAGGTGGTTTCACCCTTTTCATATGTAATGAATGTGGTTTTTCTTTTATTTTTCTGTTTCTCTTTCTTGTGTGAAAAATTTCATGTGCAATGAATATATTTATCATCTCAGTCTCCACCTATCTCATTGCCCTCTCTTTTTCATCTATTGCATGTTGCAACCACAAAATATGGTCATGTTTTGAAGTTATTGTCCTTGGTTAGGAACCCCTGATGGAGGTAATGTCTCCTGCATCAAAGAATCTTCAAACGTATATGGTGAACAGGATGTTGGTCTATGTTTACCGTGAGTTTGCAAAGGGGGGCTTGCATCCATCAATTGGTGTAGATGAGTTGTCTTTGCAATTTAATAACCTTTCTGAAGCAATTATCAGGAAGAAGATGAAGGAGTGTGCATCTTTGCGGGTAAAAATTTAAGGATTCCTTGAGCATGTATTTTTCTATGTTGTAACTAGTTTGGTGCTCATTTTCTTCATTACTTCACATTCATATGCGAGGTGCAGAAGGACAGGTGGTACATGAAGTCTGATTTTACCATTCCATCAGAAAATGAATTGAGAAAGATGGTGACTCCAGAGCATGTAAGTTTTGATTCTCACTATGTACTTTGTGCATAGGGAATAACCCTTTAACCATTGGAGTCTTTTGATGTATCATGTTTTAGATACTAAGCATTATACCAGGTGGCTTAGGGATTTTATTCAGGTCAGAAACTCGCATGACTTGCCAAGAAATTTCCTTTTTTTTTTCCTTCCATTCCACTTTTCAAGAGAAAATAAAAACTTCATTACTGTCTTTTTACTATTGCTTTCTTGGTTACCAATTCTTGCATGGGGAGGAGGATATAGTTTCCTTTCACAGATATTTGGATATCATTATTAGTTCTATTATTATTTGCTTCTGAAGCCACTACTGAGATTAGGTAAGGATTTGGTTCTGTTCTGTTGTATTATCTTTGCAAGAGAACATGCTGTGCTTCTCCAGCAACTTGGTGTACCACTTGCATCAATCTAGCAGCCAACACTTCGGAAAAAAGAGTCTTATCCATCAAAATTAGAAGAATAATGTGTCTAAAATCCTTAACATAGCATCAACTACTCCATCAATTTTCGCCATTTGGACAAAAGAAGGTCAAGTTCAAGCTTGCTGCCAATTTTCCGGGCTAATGAAACTCAAACAGCGAAACAACATCAACTCAAATTTCTTTCCTTTTGTAAGGAAAGCCATCAAAAAGCTGTCAGGCTAGGAGCTTCTTATTCTGGAATCAAACTCCAGGACATTGCTTTCTAAAGCTTAGTCTATGTTCAGTAACCTCAATAGCCTCTGTACTTTTTATTATTATTATTTTTTTAAAAAAACTCAATAGTAATCTAGGACTTTGTCCTTGAAGCAATAAGTAATCCTCTGGTGGAGATTGGTCAGTTTGTGGAAGAACTTGGTACAATGGCCCTCCTTAATTTGCAATCCTAGCAGTCTCCTATCCACCTCTTCCATGAGTAACAAATTGGTTAAATCCAGTCCTGCAGATTCTTCTCCCTCTCCTGGGCAGATAAACCAGTCAAGAGCTAGCAGTTGATAGGAGTGGCTGCATCATGATGTTACTGACTGTCTTGATGAAATGGCCACAATGCTGATTTTGTCTTACAGAAAATTGTTAATTTAAATAATATATGGCCATTGGTTTTTGGTGACTATTCATGTCTCTCTCTCTATATATATATATATATACACATATATATCTATTATTTGGCTATCCATGATAAGCTTTTCTGTTAATCATGGCCTTGAAATATGATCCATAGCTTAGCTAAGTAGCATGGTTGTTGGAGGCAATTTAGAATTGGGTATTGCAGTAATTAGCTTCTAGTTATTTAATTGCTTATCACATATATAGTGCTCTTGCTCTCTCTCTCTCTCTCAGATTGTTTGCTGATTACAGTAGCTTTTTTTGGTATAGGTGTGTGCCTATGAAAGTATGCAAGCTGGTCTTTACCGGCTCAAACATTTAGGAATTACACGGTTGACACTTCCTACAAGTATCTCATCTGCAATGACCCAAATTCCTGATGAAGCTATTGCTCTTGCTGCTGCATCTCATATCGAGAGGGAACTGCAGATAACCCCGTGGAACCTGAGCAGTAATTTTGTATCATGTATGAACCAGGTAAGAATCATCATTCTCTTACTAGGCAAAATTAGCTGAATGTAAACCAAATTTAGTGTTCACTGTATTTGAAAAAGTAACAAAAGCAACTATTTATCTGCATTTATTTTGACAATTGGCTAAGGTTTATCTGGTCATTACTCATGAAGCTGTCTTTGGTGCCCTAATGCGCAAATATCTTGCTTCAATTTAAGTTAAGATGATGGCTTTGTCTGCGACTCTGCGGATTGAGTTTGGCCTTTTCCAGAATTTGCTCTATGTGGATTGCTGTTGTTTCTTATTTCTACTCTCATAAGCTGTTTTTTTGTTTAGTTTATTTTTATTCCTTAATTTCTTTAATTAGTAAGCTGATACTTCTAGTTACCTGATTTACTTTGTTCCTTCTAATACACATAATGTGTGTGTGTGTGTATTATTTGTTTGACCTTCTTTTTTGCGCAGGACAGAGGAAATATTGAACGCTTGGAAATAACGGGTGTTGGTGATCCATCTGGTCGGGGTCTGGGATTTAGCTATGTCCGAGCTGCTCCAAAGGCGCCAATTCCTGGTGCACTCTCAAAGAAAAAAACAGCTCCTGGTCGTGGGGGCACCACGGTTACTGGAACAGATGCTGATCTTCGTAGGCTGAGCATGGAGGCTGCTAGGGAGGTGTGTCATTTTTTCCATAATTTTATTTGAATTCAATTCTTGCCATTTCAGCCAAAGAGAAGAAAAGGAAGTCCATTCTTGTTAAAGTTGGCCATATATTAAGGCCTCTCTTCAGAGGTTTATCTTCGTCATGAATATATGAATTCCTGGGTCATTTTAGTGTGTCTCTTTCATTGCTAAGGTATCACAGGGTCGGGTTTATGGTTATAATACTTTACCTCTTTTCTTTAAATAAAAGACATGTGCAACATAAGGATTTCCCATGAAGTCATAGTCTAGTATGATTTTGTTCATTATATAAAGCTGTATGCAAGCATGACCCTAAAGAAGAAGATGCATCGCAATTTGGACGATAGATATCAGAAATTAGTTGTAGATTTTCTAGGTATCCTAACATGCTTAGAAGATAAAGATATGCGTGGAGATTTTTAAGCACTTCAAAGGTGTGGATTTCCTTTGTTCTTACATAGCTTAAATTTGGTGCAGTGGTGGATATTGCTAAGCCTTTTTTTCCTCTTGTGTGTACCTTTCTTTTCAATTTTGTGATGATGTTCCCTTAAAATTTCTACTAAAGATTGTGTTGCTAGGAATCTTGACACAGTTAGTGTGTTTGCATGAAGTTGCTCATTATTAACATGTATTATGGAGCAGATATTGAGAACTATCATTTTGCTTTTTCAGAAAAGAAAATAGTGTTAATCTGTACATTTGCTTCAAGGGTGTAACGCTTTGGCTTGCTCCTCCTTTCTAGGTTCTTCTCAAGTTCAATGTTCCTGAGGAACTAATTGCGAAACAAACTAGGTGGCATCGAATAGCTATGATCCGCAAACTGTCAAGTGAGCAAGCGGCATCTGGTGTAAAGGTTGATCCAACAACTATAAGCAAGTATGCCCGTGGACAGAGAATGTCATTTCTGCAACTGCAGCAGCAGACCAGAGAAAAATGTGAGGAGATATGGGATCGGCAAGTTCAGTCCCTTTCAGCCGTTAATCGTGATGAAAATGAAAGTGACTCTGAGGCAAACAGTGACCTGGATTCCTTTGCTGGGGATCTAGAGAATTTGCTTGATGCAGAGGAATGTGAGGAAGGAGAAGAGGGTAACTACTCATCCAAGCATGACAAATTAGATGGTGTTAAGGGGCTTAAGATGCGGAGGCGTCCATCCCAAGTTCAGGTGGAAGAGGAAATCGAAGATGAAGCAGCTGAGGCAGCTGAATTGTGCAGGTTGCTCATTGATGGTATGAATTTTAAACTAGTTGTGAATTGTTTGGATAATCTGGTTGCAGAAGTTGGCGAGATATGGAGCATGTATTCTCATAGTGATATAGTCAGTAGTCAGTTTGCTTCATGGTTTGTAAACATATTGTTAGAATTATAAGATCTGAGTCAGGAATCCTACAATCTGATTGATTCACTTGTAAAGTAATTTGTTACGTGAAATCAAAACATATATAAAATGTGTCAATTGGTTGTAAATTGTACAGATCAAGTTGAATCATACAATTTTTAGGGTTCTAATACTACTGGGTCAAACCAAGGTCGTATCTGACTAATTAGATTCAAACTGACACTTATTTGAGGTACAAAAAGAGCTAGGGAATGATTGTTGTGTGAGATGGAGAAGGAGAAGAAACTGATTACTGGTCTTGGTTTTGTTAATATAATTGGATGATATGAATCTAGTAAATTAGCTAGATTGTTCATCTTTTTTTATCTTGAGCTTTGGATGGTATAAAGTTCTTGGCAGTTTGAAAAATAAAGCAGCCATGATTGTCAAAGGATTTCCACTTTGGAAGGTTCAAATACCACATATTAACATTTTAGCAATTTCTTCTTTTATAATATTTGTACACTACTAAAATTTGGTTCAAGAACATTCCAACTCGGTTATAGTTTTGTCTTTGACAACTAATATTTTAGTTCATGATTAGGATATCAATTTGAGGACTATGTGCAGATAACTAAAATTTGATTTCAGTTCATGATTCTGTTAGATTCCTTGCTTGGATCAGGTCATGGATCTCCTCAGGGGAGAAGTCCTCCAGCAAGCATGAAACTTACTTGTCAAGGACCCATGATCTTAGAGAGTTCTCAAAAATTAAGAATAATTGTCTTAGAGAATTCTCTAAAATGTTGGATGCTTTATCCATTAGCAGAGTAGGTACTTATAGGAAGTATTGCTGCCCCGAAAGTTTAGGAAATAATTAAATAACTACAATTTACAAGGAAATAATTTATTTAGTAACCCTAACCAACTTCCTAATTCTAGATAAAGTAAAACCTTATGCTAGGAGGAATCGTATTATGGATTTCCTTAGCATATCTGACTAGCCTAAATCCTAATCAGAAGCAGCTGAGAATCTTATCCAGAAGATAAACTTGGCGATTCTCCAGGTGCCTGCAGCTTACGTCTGATTAGGACTTTCTGTGGGCTCCCCTAGAGCATATCGCATCACTAAATTGGTTAGGGTGGTTAGAATTATGTGATACGAGCATATCAGATTCTATCTAAAGTTCTTGTGCTATAGACGCAATTGATTTTGTCAGCCAAGCTATTAGCACCTACTATAGTTATTTGCTTGGAAATGTGATGAAGGCCAATTGTTTATTGCATGAATTGACTAATCCTAATGTGTTTTAGATATTACTTTTCATTCTATGCACCTGCTTCCATGAGAAAATATAAGATATATATAACTATTTTTTCCCTCAAATTTAAACTTGCTTACCTGTGTTGGATGTGGATGCATAAAATTTTTTTAGAAATATTGCGACTTTTTAATATCTTGGTTGACTCTTTTCTCAATCTCTTATAGGAAGTAGCACTTGTGCTTGCAAACCTTATATTTTAAAACAAAAACTGGTTTTATGTTTAATCCTATCCAGAAACATTTCAGTAAAAGAATTACTTTAAATCATTGTCATGAGTTTGAGCATCATTGTTTTCCAGATGATGACGAGCAGAGAAAAAAGAAGAAGAAAAAGGCTAAAACCCTGGCTGGAAAAGTGGGTTTTGCTTCTAGTTTGCGAACTAGTACAGGTCAAGATATGACAGACCGTATGAAGAGAACAAATGCAATAGCCAAAAAAATCATTAATACTGCTCCACCAGATGGATTCTGCACCCAAGATAAGAATACTGTTATGGACCCCATGGATGTAAGATTTTGTTGTATCTTTCAGATGTTTGCCTCCTATCCCCTTTTTGGCATAATTGATATCAAGGTCGCGCCTTACTTTTAGAGAATTATCCAGTAGGTGACCTAATGAGGATCTATATCATGTTTCGCTGGCAGGTGGAAAGCTCAATGCTTAAATGTAGCATGTCCGGAAAAGAGAAAGCAATAAAGAAGAATGGCATCTTAGCTATTGGACAACTCAAGAAAGTCAAAATACTTGGAGACAAGGTCAAGGTACAAAGAAGAGTGACATCTTTTTTATTTATATATTCTTTGTTGATGTATAGAAAAGCTGTTTGGTTTCTGTATGGAAGTTCTGTTCTGCAATGTGTATGAAAGTTTTTTTTTTTTTTTTGGAAATAAAAAATATAAAAAGTAAATTAAAAAACAACGGCACCAAGCGAGTGCCTCTATTTACAGAATATTTACAAGTTTGTTAGCATATGATGCATATGAAAGTTATTTTGTCAAGTATCCTGTTTCATTCTTCTTTGTCAGAGGATCAAAGAAACGTTTAGGAACGAATCCTTACACTTATTGTGAGGAAATATAGTTTTTCAATGTCAATTGCGGAGCAGTTGAGCATGTTGACAATACCACATAAATTGGAATTGTATCTGCACATAAATAAACCTGTTCATCCACATTGTGTACATGCATGTGTTAAATAGAGGCTCTTAGAGAGGGAGGGGGGTGGGGGGGGGGGGGTGGGGGGAAGGTTTAAAGAAATGTTCAAGCAGTAGACATTCTAAATTATGTAAATCCCAAAAATTTTTAGGTTGAAAACGTCTCTAAGAGAAGCATCACTTATGTCCCATCAGTCTTTCAGTTTACTGCCTTTGCAGGAACCAGTAGTGCCACTCTGTTCTTATTTGATTGGATGCCATGCAAAAACGACAAGATTGCTCAATCTTTGACAAAATTATCATCTTCTACACCTCAAATCTTTTCTCTTATTTATTGTTCTAATGTTTTTGCCTTGATTTGTGATCTTAAGTCCCACCTGGCTTATACATTTAACCCATAGTTACCTAAAATGAGGTATGTTTTGATCATGGTTCAGGGTTTGGATAGAAATATTATAGATGCAAAATTTGGGTTCTGATGGGTTAGGCTTAGTTGGTACATTATTTTGGTTCAGAGTTCCACTGGAGAACTTATTAGGTTCATTATTTGGATCATAAGTAACAGTTTAGTAATACATTCTGCTCCATTGGTTCTTGTTCTTTTTATGTGAAAGAGATTTAAGATTCAAATCCTTTTCATAGCTACAACAAATATACTGATACTCAATGTTACAAATTCCGAAAGAGCTGAATATCATATTACAGGAATTATGGAAAAAAAATTGTTTAATGGACTCTTGTTCTTCGTTTGTACACCTATGTCTCTCACTGTAGTCATAAATAATTTCAATTTTGATATAAAGTTTGTTAGGATATAAATTTGTCATTCTCTCTTTCTGTATCTTTTTCCTCTCGATATCTTGGGAATCCTACTCTGGCAGCATGACTTATTCTTCTAAATTTATGGTCTCTAATTTTAGATATTTGGATCAATAAACAAAATGAACCCAAGCGAACCCATATCCCAAACCACTTAAAAATTTGGTTTGTAAATTACAGGAGTGTTGACTGATCTCGGTAACTATTATTTTGACCTTTACGGAAGAATTTCTCAGTTCCTAAATGTACAGCCTTGGTGCTGTTCGTTATGAGCATTGATATGCTTTTGCCTCCTTTCGTGCTTATATTACTTATTAATCTCCAATTCTTTTATGGAAACTAGAATACTGAGTTTGGTTCAAATTCTAATGTCATGAATAGGAATAAGAATACTACAATGCAAATGTAATGGAAGTTTGGAAAAAAATAGCATTCTAAATCCAAGTTAATTCCAGTCCAATTTAAGTATGGTATTTTTTGTTCTTCCTTTCTCAATAGGTGAGAATATAAATTTACGGTTGTTGAATTGAAGATATGAATGAAATCAATTAAAGTATGTGTCAAATATGTAAATTATGATTGATTTTTTCACATCAAATGGCTGAAATCTAAAAATTGGACCAGAACAAAATAGGGCAGAGATAAGAGTTTTAGAATATTTTGTTATTGTATATTGGTGGCGATTTTCCCTTGGGATATAGGTTTGTGGAGGTGACAAGAAGAGGCATTTCATTGATGCTTACTGTGCTGCTGTTCCACAAATTGCAATTGTTTCTTTGACCAACTTTGGAAATTATATTTAGGAACAATGAAAAAATTGTAATTCTAGCATTTATGTTACGAAAAACTTTTTTTTAGTGAAGCCAAAACCAAAAAATAAAAATTTGCCTAAGAAAATACGGACTTGAGGATGATAGTCTTTTAGCTTTTCTTCCACAGGCTACCAAAAACAAAATGTCAATTCAAGGCTTGTGTTTGGGGCTCTTAGGATCCAACATTTCCTTAAGGAGAGAATATGTGCTAGGTCCTTTTTACTCTGGTGCTGGAGGATACTCTAGTGAAGCGAAGTGCTGTCCTTGTTCTTCAATTAGACTGTACCTGTCTTAGCCAACGATTAGTTTCTTTCTGTCTATCAAGTGAAGAAGGTAAAATGTACATACAATTTACCTTGAAAGTCAAAAACGTTTGTGTTCAAGCATGTGGTATCCAAAATAGAAGTTCATCTTAGGTTTGCTTGTGAACTTACCACCTCACACCTGTCCCATGCGAAGTCCACCTGGTAGCTCTTTTATCTCTTCTTGTGATTAATGTTCTCCACGCAAGGCGCTAGTGGATCTTGGTTGAACAATTGTAACTTGGTTTTTAGTTTGCTGAGTACAGATATCTAAATTCCTTATGGGTTCTAGATTTACTATGGTTTTTGTGTTTGTCTGAGTACAGATATCTAAATTTCTTATAAATTCTAGATTTAACCACCATGAATGTTCCAAGTCATTTCAGCTATGATCTTACTTTTTTTACCTCCTGTGCAGAACTAACCTTAATTAATTATTGTCTTGAAACAGATGTTTAAGGTAAAGAAATCAGCAAGGGAGAGTTTTGTCTGTGGAGCCTGTGGTCAGGTGCGAAACTTAAAAACATTATGTGATGTTTCAAATATGAATGATAAACTGTAAATTGACCCTTGAATTGGTCAGCTTGGACATATGAGGACAAACAAGAACTGCCCGAAGTATGGAGAAGATACAGAAGCACAAGTGGACTCAACAGATTTGGAGAAGCCTTCTGCAAAGCCCAGTCCACTGGATCCATCAGCTCAATTGCAGTCAAAAGTAATGAAGAAGAAGCTTGTATCTAAAAGTGCTACAAAAATTGCTGTTGTTGAAGTTTCTGGGGCTGAAAATTCTAATTCAAAGGCAAAGGTGCTTCCACTGAAGTTCAGATGTGGGCCTGCTGACAAGCAATTTGATAAAGTTGCTCTCGGAGCGTCGCAAAGTTCTGACCAAACTGTCACACCTGATGTTGAAACTGGGAGTAAGTCTGTCGCCAAGGTCAGCAAAATCATAATTTCAAGCAGAGCAAAACCTGAAGAAGTGCAGGTCCAGTCTGATAGGTCATGGCCTCCGGTGGATACTGATAGAAGTCAAGTCGACTCTCATAAACTGCCTCTCTTGATTAGGCCTCTTGTAAACAGAGAGAGAGAGCAGGTTGAATCTCATAAACACTCTCTTGTGATACGTCCACCAATGAAAAAGGATAAGGACCAGCCTAAGAAGAAAATTATTATCAAAAGACCTAAAGAGGTTAACGATCACGATCATGATCAGAATAGTCAAGATGGAAGCCCTCAGCTTGAACACAGGAAAACTAAAAGAATAGTTGAGCTATCAGGTTTCCAGAGGCAGGGGAAGCTGGAGAACTTGAAATTTACGGAAGAATCATCAAAGCGGAAAGCTAGAGAGGAGAGAAGATGGTGGGAGGAGGAAGAGAAGAGGAGACATGCAGAGAGAGAGGAGAGGGAAAGGATGTTATATGAGGAGGAAATCAGGGTTTTAGAAGAGCGGGAAAGGTTTCAGAAATCAAAAGATATGAAGATGCTATTAGGAAAGAGAGGGAGGAAGAGGAGCGGCAGAAAGTTAAGAAGAAGAAGAAGAAAAAGAAAAAAAAGCCTGAAATTGGAGACGACTACTTAAATGACTACCGGGCAAGAAGAAATGACAGAAGAATGCCAGAAAGAGACTGGAGTGTTAAAAGACGGCCTGTTGTTGAGGTGGGTCGGTATGGTGCAGAGTATGCCCCTCCAACAAAGCGGCGAAGAGGTGGAGAGGTACTCCTTTTTTTACTTTCTTCCATGTATGTTTTTGCTTTCCAAGATTTTTGTCTCCAAACAGCTGGTATTGTATGCATAAAATGATAGACACAACAATAAGATGGAAAAGGGTACATATCAGCCACTAGGGACAATTTGTTAAAAGAAACACAAAAGTAAAAGAATAGACTGGTAAGAAAATTGTCTTTTTTATTGTGTAGGGGAAAATATGATCCTTTGGGAGTAGAATAAATGTGTTGGGAATAAATATGTTGGCATAAAAGTATTTCCCACTCTTTTCATACATATATATGGATTTATTTATATATACATCTATGCGTGCCTGTATAGTTTATATCATGTATATGTTGATGTGCATGTATATATGTATGAGCATTAATACATGTGAGGAAAAAGAAAAATGATATTTTTGTTTCAAAATTAAAATTGCGAGATAAGTAAATGAAATAAAAGGAATTTTGTAAAGTTTGGTTTATTGTAATTGTGTAAATATACGTGCACAGGAGATTAGAGAGAGAAATTTTTTAATGTAACCACCGCAACTTAAAAGTTTCACCCCTTCCAAAAAAGCCGTTTCACTGCCAATAGCAAATGGAAATTGCAAGTTCAATCTGGATTGGAGAATAAGTTTTAGACAATCTTGAGCCTTGAACTTACAAAACTAGTTTCATCAAATAAATCACAATAGCTAAGCAGTTATTTCTATTAGATGAGCAAAAAGGTTCCTGTTTCTGCATGATGCTATCTATTCAAGATGAGCCCCTCATCATTTTCCTTGTGCTATGGACTCTTGCTGTTGTTCACAAAGCAATATCCAATTATTTCTGCAAGTGTCATTATCCAATTACCACATCAGCACAAATGTTTTCAAATTTGACCCCAGAGGTTTTTTACTTGGCCAGTTTCGGAACAAATGATTATGAAGCAAGATTCTAGGATGGTTTTCTCATTTCTATAATGTCTTTACTTCCTTTTTGTGGGAGAAACAAATGTCCTTACATTTTTCTGCAGGTTGGTTTGGCAAATATCTTGGAACGCATTGTAGAGACCCTAAGAGACAATACAGATGTCTCGCTTCTGTTTCTAAAACCTGTTACCAAGAAAGAGGCTCCAGACTACTTGGATGTGATAGAGCGCCCAATGGATCTGTCGACAATCAGAGACAAGGTGAGGAGGATGGAATACAAGAACCGGGATGAGTTCAGACATGACGTATGGCAGATTGCATACAATGCCCATACGTACAATGATAGGCGTAATCCTGGAATCCCTCCACTTGCAGATCAGCTTTTGGAGCTTTGTGACTATCTGTTGGATGAGAATCATGATAGTTTGTATGAAGCTGAAGCTGGTATAGAATCCAGGGGTTGAAAATGTTGCCAAATTGTTACTATTGTTGTTATATGGCTACAGCAGTAAGCGGCCTGTTTCTTTCTTGTATAGGACATGTGGAATCTGCATGATTTGTTCTAAAAATCAATTGGGGATGTGTGAAGGAATTAAAAAAAAAAAAGAAAATTGGAAAAGAAAGAGAGAGAAGATTGTGGTTACATCCCTTTCGTTGTATATTTGTACTAATCAGATTGTAAATATTAATTCCATTAAAAAATAAATTAGCGTATTTTACAAGCTCATCGTGTTGACGAAATTTGGCCATGAAAATACCACTGAAAAAAAATGTTTGCGAGTCATGATAAGAATTTGGTCTTAAACCACGCGACGACAGAGAATAGCCATGACATTAAACTATACGACCATGGATGATTAATGCGGCAAAAGCTTAGATGTTCATATTTTTGTATCTGAAGTGTATGTTTAAGCAAATTGCTGAATCTTTTATGGTGTTTATTAGAACTAATTATCAAATGATTATGAAATTTTGAAAACTATTTCTTGAAGTAAAGGATTGTATTGACCATGTCATTCGCTTGAGAGATTGTTTAGAATTACTGATAAAAGATGTACTTATGTTACTACAATGTTCTAAATTATTTGAAGTAGGAAAAAAATTTGTTTGAAAAAATAAGTAGTTTGATTTTAGATGAAAGTTATTTATTTAAATGAGTAATTATTTTTATTAAAAAAATAAAAACTTATATATTTATTATAAGTTTTTTATTTCTTATATTGATGTATACATCTATTATATATTGTAGTAAAATATAAAAAATTAATAATAATTAAGTAAATTAGTTAGACATAAAAAGTAGTAAACCTACAAAGTCTGGTATGATACTCACCTTCACAGTTTGTGAAATCAGGAGTTTCAGTCCGCTAAAAAATATAGAATTTTCTCAAAGAAAATTTAATAACAAGATTAATAATCCAATTCCAAACCACTTCAACAACCCTCAAATATATTGTAAGTAGGCATCTTGAATCATCAAAAAATTCATTAGGCTATCTTTACATAAGTATAACAATCCATTTTAAATGATTTGTACTAATTTGCAATGTACATGTATTTCGAACACATCTCACTTTACTCGATCTAAAGATATATTTTGTAA
>NW_019014515.1:470459-484853 GCF_000150535.2 Carica papaya
CCGAAAAACTAAAAGTCATGAAGAACTCAATCTATCTATAAAAAAAAGGATATTAGTTCTTAATAAGTACTTAGAACCTATTCCTCTCCCTTTTAGTTTTCAATCACTTATTCAAGCATTTCCTAAAACAGCAAAGATATCTATGTTGGCAGAATATCTATGCAGATACTTCCTAACGCAGGTGATTTCCATCTACATGTCTAAGGTTGTTATAGAACCTATGAAGCAACTAAACCAATCAAAACCTTATCTATAATGAGCTTTTTTAGTAGAAAAAGAAGTATTATTAGAAGTAGAATGAAATGAATACAGTTGTGGAGAATAAGACATTTTCCTCGAAGCATCGAAAAAATAATTATTATTAGGAATATATTGAGTTATTTTGAGTTATGAGTATCCAGCAAACTCGAGGTGAATACCTTAGCCATGGATCTGTAAGCATATTCAGTGACCCCTGCCACGTGAGGTGTTAATAGAACATTATATAATTTCAAAATAGGATCATCAGGATCAAATGGTTCTGTCCAGGCAACATCAGTAGCTAAACCTCCCAGGTGCCCAGACTCAAGATTATGAACAACTGCCTCATGGTCCAAGAGACCCCCTCGAGCAATATTTATCAAAAGGGCACCCTGAGAAAATCCAATGTGTTAGTTAAGCATAAAATATTAACCTCCTATTTCCAAAGCATGCAGATGAGAACTTGTAATATATTATAGGGCCTCTTGCAAAATGCAGTAATGCATGTAAAACAAACCTTTCTCATTGAAGATATAAATGTCTGGTTTACAATGCCAACCTGAAATTTGAAACACCCCATATCAGAAGAGAGAAAAGAAATCAGGCAGGGAATTCGCACAAACAATCAAATTTCAATCTAACTCTTTATCTAACCTTATTTCAGAAATACTATTAAAAACTCGGTATCTGAGAGTACAAGGGTTGAAAGAGAACATTTCAAATACATTCTATATGTTCTTAAAGCCTCAGGTTTTGAGCGGAAATCTCCAACTACAGTCTTATGTTCCAACTTCTAAGCTCTTTCATACACTATGTAGAAAATGAAGGGCATAAGTAGGAGAGCATGTTGCTATATGAAATTTCACAGAGGACCATAAGTTTGAAAGGAAATGAAGTTTGCCTTATTGTAAACTAGTGCATATGTATAAACAAAATAGAATCAGTAAATCATCTACTATCCTATTATTAAGTGGCTTGGGGACAAAAGGAGTTTCCGATGTGGAACAAATAGAGCTTGAGTATAACTGAGCACAATACTCTTCAGATACAGATACATTTCAGGCTGCCATAACAAATTTAGAAGAGTATTAAGATATGTATACTTTAGGATCTCCTTCTATATTCTAATTGGAATTAGAAAAGGTATCTTCTTGAGATTCATATGCATTTCAGGCTGCCCTAACAACTTTAGAAGGAACCACAGCGAACACTGTCATAATGCAAAAATCTCATTGTTTGATATTATGTGCTGCTAGAAATGAACATAGACTCTTCGGTACAGTAGTATGCATCATGCGGTGCTGGAAAAGTTCCTTCTGTTTTATTATCTAAAGGAGTTCTCATCCCCTATATCTCCTCTTTGCCTGAGTTTGCTGATTCTGTCTTTCTATTTCTCCCCTTTCTCTTTTTCCTTCGATTGTTTTTTTTCGTTTCCTTTTTTTTTTGCCGTAAAAGGTTCTTTTGCATTTTCCTCTAAATATTTGAATGTTTGTTATCTTCCTAAAACAGAAAGGGCAAAGGAGATACCTAGACCTTGAAAATGCTTATGCCAATGAAAAATGAGCAGGAAAGTAATCTTTCACAAGAGCAGATAGTTGAAAGTGAAGGCAAATTAGATCCTTACTGTTTCTTTTTCTAACCTCAAGCAACAAACAATTATATCAGCCTTGCTGGCGAACTCATAAATATCTTCATGATGACCCTTCTCATCAACCAAATCATCATTGGCTCCATTTTGAGTAATGTTTTCTGAGATTAGGAGGAAAGAACTAAATCATCAGTTTGCCCATTTTGAGAAGAATTTAGATGTAACCTTCATGAGTTTTGCTTTTTTATTGTTCTAATAATGAGTACCTACCATCTAGATGAAGAGAAACATGTGAATGAGATGCCCACCTCCTTTTTGTAGCAATGACTTTCACACCAAAGGGCTTCAAGCGCTTGGCCAATTCAATTCCAATATTTCCAAAGCCCATGATAAATACCTGAAGAAGCAAAGGAAAACCAACATGCATGAGATGAAAATGGATATAGAATAAACAGAAAAACAATTGAGCACACAAGTTTAGCACTCAATAACTGGTTCATCTTTTAAGAATAAATATTATTAGAAAAAGAGAAAACTATTACCAAAAAAAAATTGAGAGGACTAAACGGAAAGCACAAGAAGACAAAACAAAAACACAATTGCAATTATGTTTTGACAAATGGACAAAATGCAATCCAATCCCTTCTCAAAGTAGATAAAGGCAACCTTGGACAGAAACCCTGATTTTTACTAAATTACTCAATTGCAAAACATGTGGCAGCTAAAACAGTTGCCTGGCATTTCACTCCATTCAAAAATTAAGGATAGAGCAGTTTTAGTAACCATAACTTTGTCGGCCCTGGGATTCTTTTTTCTTTTGGGGGAGAAGGGATATTTCTTTGTCCATATTCAAAGGTGGACTGGGCTGCTTTATTATACTGATGTTGATTTTCTTTGTTTCTCTTTCTTAATATTTTCTTTGGCCATATTCAAAGGACAGGGCCTTGCATCTTTATTTCTTCTATGAAAATATCTGCTTTATAATGAATCTTCCCTTTTATCAGAAAAACGAGAAAAAATCGAAATTTCCTATTCACATAATCTCATTACTTGAAGACTTACAACTTTTCCTTCAATGCTAGGATCATGCCATGCTCAAAGAAAGACTCACCTAAACCCTTAACAAAACCAAATATTCAGTATGATAAATTCAAGACTATTATACTTCGTACTTAATCGGGATAATTCTTGTAGTTTACTATCTTATTTTCAGTGAGGTATTTTCTTTATAAATGTATGCTGAAATTTCAACCAGCTATTAGCTGTGTTTCTTTCTACATATTCAGATGAACTCAGCTGCTTTATCATGCTGATCCCAATTTTTGTTGTTTCCTATCTTCATTCCTCCTTTTTTTTGTATTTTCTATGAGGACATCTTGTTCTCTTGCTTTGTATCGTTTATATTTCTAATGAATCTTTATTTTCACCAAAAAGGAGGAAAAAAACCCAAGTTTTCCCATTCACATATCTGATTACTTGAAGAATTATAATGTCTCCTTTTTATCTCAATAATAGAATCATCCAATGCTCAAAGCAACATGCAACCAAGCACTTAACAAAGACAAATTTTCAGTATGAAAAATTCTTGTACTTTATTCTCTTTTCCCCTGCTATATTTTCTTGATTAACTCATGCTGAAATTTTAATCAAAGCTATTAGTTGTGTTTGCCTGCAGTTCTCACCTAAACAAAATATCAAGCCAACAACACATCTAGATTGTATTATTCATAATTACAAAAATCAAATTTTCATTTGTTTCAGTGTACTAGAGGGCCTAGTGTATCATGATGTGTGATCTGATTGAAATTAGTATTTAACAGATTAGGAATGATAAACTATTATGTCGTTCATGAAATTGTAATGCATTTGATCTCACATGTCTCTGGAGAGGATTAACATGAAGTTCACAGCTATGGGTGTCTACAATATTCTCCAAGAAGGAGATTGGTCTATGGTCAATTCAATGAAAAATAAATAGGAATTCCTAGTTGTACCTTGTGAAAATATCTTCTTTCTTTTTGTGGAATTAATCATTCCTCTTTCTTTTAGGCATGCAATTTTTTTTAAGGTTCAACAAGGAAACAAATATGTCATGGTTGCAGGAGTCTGGTGCAATGAGGAAAAATACTAAATAATTGAATCACTGACATATGTGATAATTTTGACAGGCACAAAGAAGGGAAGAATAAAATGTCAAGCATTTAGAAACTTGGCACTCACTGTTTTACCCAGTAGTGTTTCTCCAATAGGTTCTCCAAGCTTTCTGGTTCTCACAGAAATTTGCATTTCATTCTGCAACAGCGTCACAAGCAACTCAGGTCAAATATTGCAGATGTGATGCAATTGATGGCAAAAGGAAAAGTTGAAGGGTTTAACAATCAAGATTCAGGATCCTACGAAGGACCAATTAAGCATTTTTCAAGATCTCATTGCCACATAACAAGAAAATTGAATAGGATATATCTTCTAGTAAATTTGAAAAATACAGAGAGAGAGAGAGAGAGAGAGAGAGTAAAGTTTACCAAACATCCAAAAGATATACCTATCAGAATTTGATGCAAAACACTTGCAAAGATATCAAGTGGGACAAAGAAATATTATCTACTGGCACTTCTAAACACTTCAAGTGCATATAGACATATAATCTGCCGCTAAAAGATGAACATGGTCCTCAAAAAACTTAGACCAGACATAATGCTATGTAAAACCCTATCAAGATACCAAAAGATCAAATATTCTTTCAAACTTCTGATGAAGAAAGTTTAAAAACTAGAGAACTAAACTTACAATCATTACTAAATAAAATAAACCAACCTGCTTTCGAAGAAGGCCCAACATTAAATATATAGCCATTTCAGCACATGATAGAGCATTTCCAGTCATGTCACCTGGAATTCGGGCGACTTTGATCCCACAATTTGTAGCAGCACCAACATCAACACCTTTATCCAACGATTTAAAGCTATTGAGCAACATCAACCACAAAATTGAGGAAGGAGATAAAATTTCTAAGCGCAAGTTGCAGAGAATAGTATAGATGCCTAAGAGCATGAGAAATTATTATAACATAACAACAACCTTCCAGGCCTACGCCGAACTGCATAATAAGCTTCATCTGACTTGCACGAGAAATGACCTTTGAATCTAGCCGCATATCTTTCACTACACAGATATGGTAGTTCTCTATAACTTCAGGCACATTGCAGAGTGGGATGTCATCAACCTGAAAGAATTTTAAAAATGGAACAGCTGAATGCAATATAAAAGGAAATTTAGCCAGAAAGACATTAGAAAACAAGTAGATGAATAAATATAACATACAGGAGAATCATAATCACAGAAGTACTTTAAAAAATATACTAAACAGGAATCACAGGTGCCACATATATCATCCAAAAGGAAAATCAAGTAAAACCTTTACTCATTTGTCCAATATTGAAACTAGTGACATTTCACCATTCCAATTACTTGTACTTTTCTTAAAAAATTGTTAAAGGCTGCTATGTACGATGCATGTGATCAAATAAAACTCCCTACTATATCCTCATTATAGAGTACATAAGTATTTACGGATATTTACGAACGATACGTGGTGCACTTCAAAAATTACAGGTACCCACTCTCCAACCTCCAGCCTCATTACCAGCTGAGAGAAAATAACCTTTTCAATATGTCACTAAAATTTCTTGAACATAAACCAAAACAAAAAGCTCCAGCTTAGATAGATTATCTCTAAGGAGTCGAATCTGCTTACTACGAAAGGCCATGATATCGACTAATTCAACATGACATACATCAATGACTAGACAATCAGGAAAACTCAACACCATTGCCTATAAACTAGTCTATCAAACGATCTAAAACAAAAGGAAAAGAAGATAAGTAGCCATCTTGCAATTCCTGACATTTACTTACCATCAATTAAAGTTTTGCCAAAAAACCAAACAAACAAACAAATTTAATCCTTGGAATACAAATTATCCAACTGATACATTCTGCAACATTGCACTAAAGACCCTTAAGAAGTCTGCACTTTCCTCCTTATGACCTCTTTTGAACAAAACTTAAAATCAGAAGAGTCAGCAACTATACTTACTAAAAACATTGTGTCAAACAGTTATCAAGCAAAGTACCTGGACAAAAGGGTAGTTCTGCAGATATTCTCTAGTATAAATATGAGAGGCAGGAAAATTTGGTCCACAGAATAGCACTCTTGTTATGTGCTTGTCATTACCCCCGGCCATGCTTCCCACCTGAGTCATACCAGCACTGTATAACCAAAGAATTACAAGCCAAGGAGACGAGTACCATAAAACTTATTTACATGACAAACATTTTTTTTGTTTTTGTTTTTGTTTTGAAATAGATTAAATGACAGAATTTAGGAAAAATATGAACGGAGCAGAAGAAAGGAGAGGTCTGTGGTTCACGAAGGCATTGGCCAATCGCCCAAATCTTAGGAGAATTACGAAGTTAATCAGTTGATTGCTAAACCGTGATACAATCGTAACCACGACGTTCAAAAGAAGAAAAAAAAAAAAAACAAAAAAACAGTGAGAATACCTGAATTGGAGAGGCAGAGCTTTGTACTTGTTGATGACAGCCCTAGTTATGGCACTTACTAGTTTCATACTTTGATTTACAGTGCCATCGTACTGTTACTGAATTGTCATCTTGTGAATAATTTATGTTGCAGGTTTTTCGTTTCTCCTCAAGAAGAAACCTGTAGAAGTGAAAATTTACACCAATTCATCTGCTCCTTTTTATTACGCGTGGGCCTGAGTGAGTTGGCATCAACAAGTTTCACCCTCTTTTTTCTTTTGTCCAATATGTGCAAATTCTAAAAATTATATTACATATTATGTGATGAAATGATTGGATAGCCAAGTAACATACACTACTCACAATATAATATGCTTTCATAGTATTGATGATAGTTTAATAATTAAAATTTTATAAATATAAACTTTTCACAATTTTATAAGCATAATAATATTTAATTCGATAAAAATAAAAATTTAATTTATTATTATATTAATAATATTACGATAATTAAGTTAGAATAAATCGTAGAGAGTTTATTACGTTTCTGTATAAAAATAATATTTTATGTTAGTTAAATTTTATCAGTTAGCATAAATATAACGGAATAAAAATTTGAGTTAATTTTTAAATTAAAAAAATATATATGTATAATATTAGAATTATAATGTAAAATTGTAGATTGTAATATTAGATATACAGTAAGTGTTTTAAAAGTTATATAAGATTGTTACAATAATTAATATAACATCAATTATCATTAAATATTACTTATATAATTGATGAATAATTTAAAAAATAAATAAATAACAAACTTGTTATATCACGTTCATATAAAACTTAATATTTTATCTATAATATTTTTATTTTTAAGTTATTTTATTTCATATATAAAAATAAACTATTTCTAAATTTATTAAAGCATTTTACTTGTAATTTATGTTTAAACACAATAATATTATTACATTATATACTGTTTGTGTTTAACAATAAATGTATATTAAGATTAATTTAATGTATCAAAATTAAATTTTAAGAAAGTACTTTCTAAGTTTATATTTATGTATTTGTTATTTTAATTTGAAAGTATTACTTACAAAAAGTTAGATTCTAATCATTAAGGTAACATGTACCATTTTACATTAACTATTGTGAGTACCATCATAAAATTTTAGATCATCAATTTAATCACGTGATTTTTTTGTCAATCAAATTTTGGACAATAAATGAATGCAGATATTATATACAAGTGTATATGGACATAAACGTACCGTATATGTATATACAATATATATATTATATATATGTTTTAGCTGTTTAATTTAACTGGAGACACGTAATAAAATTTTTTTATATTAAAAAAAGAGACAGTTATAAGGTTTAATATAGAAAATTTCAAGCTCTTAATGTCACAAAATATTGACCAAATGATTTTTTTTACGTTAAAAAAAAAAAACATTATTGACCGATCGATAAATGTCAATTTCAAAATTGACTTCAATCAATTTGTTAAAATTTACAATTGGGAGTACCAACGAACATAGACTTCATAATTTAAAAAAAAAAAAACAAACACACAAACAGCATCATTATTGTTAAATAATTAAATTCAGAGCAGGTGTTATTTATGTAATTTTACAATGATTGGTGCCGTGATTGAAATTAAAAGTTGAATATGTATGTTTCCTCTTTTTTTGAAAGGAAAGAAATGTATCAGTTATTTATTTATTTATAAACACAACTGTATCTCGATAAGAGTTTAATTTTTATTATTAAAGAATTTAAAATGTTAATGGTAATAATTTAAATATAATAAATTAAAGTTAATAATAACTCGTGGATTAAATAAAAAAGTTAACGAAAGAATTTCAACGGTCAAGTTTGATCAATTCATTTTTATTTATTTATAATTCAATAATTAAATTTATGTTGAACCCAGATCATAGTTTAAAAAAATAATATTTAAAATAAGTCATACGCATCAAATGATAAAATGAAGTTTGAAATGAGCAAAGGAAAGGTCTTGCCAAATGGGACAATGAATACAATATATATTAATTCTTTAATATCAAGACCTTAATAATTGAAATTTATATAATATTTCAATCTGACTTTTTCCCTGAAAAGAAGACCATAACTATTCATAATTCATCTTCAAATGAATCGTAGCAAACTAAAACCCAACACTGTAGTTTGCAGGTTTTCTCCCACTCGGAATCGTAGCAAATGTAGGAGATAAGGAATCCTATTTACCAGCAAGTTACTTATTTTCTTCTTTTACAGTCTCAGTTACTTTGAAATTAAATTATCATTGATCTCGTAAGACTACCTCCATTTTCCAGCCAAAAAATTTACAGCAACCTTTCTGTACATGATTACAAAAAATTTTCCGCTTTTCCCAAGCTTTGAAATTGTGAATTTTTAGTCTTAAAATTTTTTTGTATAAAAATGGTGGCCAAGAATCTTGATAATCGATTCAAGATGATTACACAGATGAGCGAGTTGTGGCTCGGGAGAGCAAGGGAGATGGTGGCGGAGACATTGAACAAGCAGTTAATGCTTTTTCTAAGCTATTTACAATCTCAGTCATGGATGGTCGCTCCTTACCTTCTAGGGTAACACAGTCTGCTGCCAAGTATCCTACATAAGCCACTGCCTCAATTTCGTATGGTGTAGGTGGTGGTACTTTTGGGTCTAATACCCTATGAATCTCATCTTGCACAACATATGGTACAACAAAATCTACAACATTCCTTGCATCTCCATTTTCATTCTTGTGAATCGCCTTACACCCAGATAATAACTCTAATAAAACCACACCCAAACTATACACATCGCTCTTGTTGGTCAACTGTTGCAATCTGTAATACTCAGGGTCCATGTATCCGACGGTTCCGGCAGCACGAAGGGAGAGATGTGACTCGCCCTCGCCAGGACCCATCAAGGAGAGTCCGAAATCAGACACCTTGGCTGTCCACATGGCATCAAGTAAGATGTTTGATGACTTGATATCACGGTGGATCACATGAGGGATTGCGTACTCGTGCAGGTACTCAATTCCTCTTGCTGCGTCAAGTGCCATCTTTATTCGCTTGCTCCAGGACCTCAATGGTGAATTGGGAAGCTTGTGGAGATGGTCATGGAGAGTTCCATTCTCCATGTATTCATACACCAAAACAAGTTCATTTTTATCTTCGCAGAATCCCAGTAACCGAACTAGATTCTTGTGGTTAACTCGTGACAAGGATTCGAGTTCGTTAATGAAAGCTTTGTTTTTATCTTCTTGTCGTTTGGTGCTCCAAAAATGGGAAGAGGAGTTTGATGTCTCAGCACGTTTAACAGCAACTTCAAGCCCGTCTAATAACACTGCACGATAGACCGACCCAAAACTACCTGACCCGATCTTGCATTCCTCAGAGAAGTTTTTGGTAGCTTCCAGGAGTTCTTGCAAGGAAAATTCAACGAGTTGACCTGCATTTCCCATGCTAGCTAACTGGCTGAGCCGTTTCTCAAGAACAACTACAGGTGTGTTTTGTATTTGGGTTTGTGGGTTTTGTACCTGGTTCGAGCCATGGTTTGGTTGCGTGCCAATCTGGTCTAACCGGCCAGAGTCATGGATGCGGCAGCCTCTGGTTTTGCAACACCGGATGAGAAAGAAGACAAAGACCAACAGCATAAACAAGGACCCAATACACCCCAAAACCAAGAAAGCCACCATCTTTCTACTCCAAACCGTGGCTTTGTATTTCAGATGCGGCGGCGGCGGCGGCGGCGGCGTAATGGGGACCGCCGGTGGAATCTGAATCTGCCTCTCGCAAGGTCGGCAAATTAATCCACTGCTGCAAAAGGAACCAGACCCAGGTAAAGGACCACAAGGACATTGACTTCTACACGGTCCTGGCATTACTCTGTCAAAAACCATGAAACTCGGCTCAAATCTCTTATCACCCCAACAGTACAGAGAGAAATTCTCCGCCGCAACTCCGCAAAAAACGCTGCGCTTTGCTTCAATCTTGCTGAAATGAATCGTTCGTAGACTCTCCGGCAAGCTGAAATTATTGCTGCCCCAGCAGACGACGGTTCCGTCAAGCCACGTCAACGCGCAGCTGCGGTCGTCTCCTAAGGCCAATGCCGTGAACTTGCCTTCTGGTTTAACGCCTGCCCCCCAACAGTCCAAATCATTCTCTAAACTAAGGGCGCAGACGTGCCGGAATCCGGCGGTAATCGCACTGTAATTCCGGCGAAGCTCATTCTCTATAGATGTGCTATTAGCATCTCCCAAGCAGCTAACCTTTCCGGTTTCTAATAACCCACATACGAAATTCTCACCAACAGCGAGGTTCGAGAAGCTTGGAGCCATGGAGGAGTTGAATCCCAACCATTGCCAGCATTCTAGTCGACTTGTCCCATTAAAAAGGCCACAAATGTGGGAGTTTCCGGCTTCGAGTTCGTTTAATCGAGGACCCTGATGGATTCGCTTGTGGGTCATGTTAGTACCATTTGCAGAAAATCTCCAGCAATGAATAGATGAAGAAGCCGAGGAAGATGAATACGTGCAGACGAACCCATCTCCTGCGACGATCGCAGAAAATGACGCGTTGGGGTTGACGGGAATCTGTATTCCCTGTGGAAAACTGGAACAGACAAGTGATGTTTCCTGGTTTAACGCACAAACCAGTGTCTGGTTCGAAGTTTCGGAAATGGCTACAGTAGAGAGAGTAAAGCCTGACGGAACAGTAGAAACAGAGAAGAATAGAAGAAAGAGGAAACAGAAGAAAGTTTCAGAAGCCATAGAAACAGGTCAAGGTTTCTGGTATTCTCATGGCGGGATTAAGAAAGGAGAAGGTGGGTTTTTCTAGAGGTAATTTTTGCTTGATCTGGATGATTGTTGTGCAATCTTTAGCAAGTTTTTAAGGGTGTGTTAGGATGGATTTTGAGAAACGCGGTTTGATGAAATTGGATTTGAGGACCGACGACTTGGTCAGTTCTTTAGAACTTTTAAAGAGAAGCAGCGTATCTGGTCAAAACTCAAAAAGTTGAAACTCTCACTCACTCTATTTCACTGGTCTAATTTCAATGGAGAAGGCATTGCTCATTCAAACTCAATGAGTTATAACTTCTAACTCGACCGAGTTAACTTCAATATACAGTATACATATAACACGGACGTATATACTTCTTAAATCATTCAATAGAATATTTTAAATCTTCCACACACAGGTATAATATTCAATATATTTTAACTAATCTTATGAGTCAAAAAAGAAAATAAATTAATCTTTTAAATGCCAAAAGGTGGCTGTTAGATCAAGTCAATTTCCCTTAAAAAAAAAAAATTCAGATATTTGAATTTTCTTGTAATAACCCCAGGAAAATAAAGTCTTCAACAAATTTCCTTGTTTTCTCCAGAATTCTGTAACATCACAGAGTCTTCAACTTATCTACCCTAAACACAAGTGAAGGTTGATGCCCCATGTAAGTCCAGTTATATGACTAGAATAAATCCTTTTTCGAAATTTATTTATCATCGCTACAAGATTAAGTCATCACTGAATCGATTCTATATATATATAATTGCAGATGAGCAAGATAAATTGAGTTATTCACACATTAGATTCATTCTGATATTAAAAAAATATACACAAATACAGCCCAAACAAAACATTTTCTTGACACCCAAACAAAATGAAACTATTCAATCTGATCCTATATGCCTAAATCTTTTGATTGATTAATATATGTCGACTAAAACTGATATGTAAGCTGTCGCTTTGACTTGCTTCAAAGTTTCTCAAGAATCATATGATGAAGTAATAGCATAAGAAATTCTAGACAATGACCTTTGTATTTAAGTTCTCCGAAGACTTAGGATCGGAATCAATGAGCACCTTGACTACATCTCTCATGGTAGGGCGAAGGTTAGGAAGCTTGGATGTGCAAAGGACAGCAATCTTCAAAACTTTAATCATGTTGAGTTTGACAGATTCAGATGCCACTTCAATGTCCAGGATCTTTAAGACACTTTGACAATCATGAAGGTGAGTCGAAACCCAGTAGACAATATCTTTTCCTTCGCCAAACTCCTCTTCCACAGGTTTACGACCAGTGACAAGTTCCATTAGAACCACACCAAAACTATACACATCACTCTTTTCACTGACTTTAAGAGTATACGCCAGTTCTGCAAAACCAAAACAAAAATCATGAAAAGTAATAAGAATTTCTTTTTTTTTTTCGAAATAGTCGTAAGTGAAGTTATTTCACTAACCAGGAGCCATATAGCCAGGAGTGCCTGCAAAATAGCTAAAATTGAATCCTCTCTCAGACTTCTCCACCACCTTTGCGATCCCAAAATCTGCAATTTTCGGTTCATAATCCTCACCAAGTAAAATGTTGCTTGACTTAATATCTCTGTGAATGATTGGAGGAGAACAATCATGGTGCAGATAGGCAATTCCCTTTGAAGCTCCTAAAGCAATCTTATACCTCTTGTGCCAATTCAATTCTGGATTCCGGCCTTTGGTCCTTGAGTGAAGTGCTTGAAACAGATTACCATTTACCATGTACTCAAATACCAAATAACTCAATCCTCCTTTAACCAAACAGGCATAAAGCTTTAGTATGTTTCTATGCCTGATTTTCGCTAGAATCTCTATTTCCGAGGCCAAAGATTTCAACCCATCTCCTCCCCATAGCTGCTTTACAGCCACTATTCGTTGATGTTTCTTCAAATACAAGCGATATACTTTTCCTGTACTACCACTTCCGATTAGATTGCTTTCTTCCAGGTTACATATTTCTTCTGCTTCAAGATCCATTTGGTAGAAAGACGAGAGCTTGCATTTTGGATTTTCCCCTTCAAAATCACTTTCTATAATAGCTTGACTGAGCCTGAAGTTCGTATAACTAGCTAGGACTAATCCAGCTAGGACAATAACCAAAACACCCGCGATAACAAGGAACACAACTGGTTTATCTTGAAACAATCTTTTCTCACCATGCTTCCTGTTGCAGATACTTAAGACAGTGTTTATAGATTTTTCGTATTCATCAACACAGAGGTCCATGTTCCCGGCGAATGCTCTATCTCCACCCATTGTCAGAAGATCAGGCGAAATGCTTCCTGTCAATTGATTTTGGGATAAATCAATTGAGCTTAGCTTTAGTTTCTTCAGATTTTCTGGGATTAGACCTGTTAGTCTGTTTCTTGAAAGATTCAAAGAGTTCAAAGAGCTCATCACTGACAATGATTCTGGGATATTACCACTTAAATTATTGCCTGCAAGATTCAAATCCACCAGTTGATCACAATTCCCCAATTCAGCCGGGATTGATCCTGTCAAAGAATTTTCCTCCAGATGTAATGATGATAACTGCTTCAGATTGCCAATTGTTGCTGGAATCTCACCAGAAAAACTGTTGTTACTCAAAAGTATCCTCTCTAAGTTTGCCAATTTGCCAATCTGTGGAGGCAGCTGGCCGGAAAATTTATTGTTCTGCAAAACCAACTGATTCAACTTCACTGATAAGCCAATTTGAGGCGATATACCTCCGGTGAACTCATTGTCGCTGAAATCAATCATGGTGACGCGTGGGAGAGCCCAGAACTCATCAGGGATTTTCCCGGATAAGCGATTTTTGTTGATTCTGACCCTCTCTACAGATTTGCAGGCGGTGTAAGAATCCGGGAACTTGCCGGAAAAATTGTTGGAAAGAGCAAGAAATAATACAAGCTTTTTCCCTCCACATAAGAACTTCGGAAATGCACCGGAGAACTGATTCTCAGATATATCTATGCTTTCCAACGGTGCAAAACGACCAAAATTTGCCGGAAATTCACCGGAGAAATTGTTCTTGTAGACAGAGAATCCGATAAGGTGACGCATATCTCCAAACCCAGCAGGTAATTCACCGAAAAATTGATTGTTATAACACTGGAAAACCGTTAGGTTTTTCAGGTTTCCGAGTTCTTGAGGCAAATTTCCTGTTAACTGATTCGAGGAGATATCAATTTCCTGTAAATG
>NW_019014515.1:628881-657316 GCF_000150535.2 Carica papaya
TTTTTTTTCAAATTATTTTCAGTCTTGTCCCTAATTCATTTTTTCTCAAAATTTTGATTAAATAAAAATAAAGTAAATTAAATAATTTTTTTAATAAAATAATTTTAATAATAAAAAATATCTCAGGTTATTTTTTCAGGCCTAGGTATTACAAACACAATGATCAAAAAATTATGTGAAACCGAAATTGGAAAAAGGCTCATTAGAGGAATTTTAGGGTTTTAGCTGCAGTGACTCCGCCAGACTTTACCCGCTGTTTTCGGCTCACCCGTCGTCCCTCTTGTTTCAATTTGGCTACAGGGGTGCTCGAAAATAAAATTCGAGTGGGTAGGGAGAATTTTTACCTGTTTTAGCGGCCGACGGTGGCTCTAATGTGGTGGCGGTTAGCAATCGGCCTCCTTATCCAGCGCCTAATTATTCTTCTCCGGCGGGGGTTAATGGCTAGGGTTTGGGTTCCTATGCGACGTAAAGTATTTATACTCATTCCGGATTGATCTAGGCTATCCATCGCGATTGATCTCGTCTGATTGATTACATCTAAGAAGAAAACAAATTTCACCATCCATCGCGATTGATCTCAACCGTCCGATCGCACCTAATGAGAAAACGAATCTGGATTGTCCATGCACGCAGGATCAGTCTTGAGCCATCCAATCACAGGGCCCGCAGATCGCCCGCGTGGCCTCCTGTGTGGCACTAACGTCAACATGTCCTGCCACGCGGCGTGCTCCAATTCGTCGGGACTGCTGACTGGGCAGAACTCTATGTGGCCGAACCTTTTATATTTGTACTTTGACCCCTTATTTCTAATTTTTTTAAAAAATACCATCTGAATTCAAATTTTCACCCATTTTTCTCCAAAATTGCTTTCAATTACATTCCTACCTATTTTTTTTCAATAATTTAATAAAATTAAATAAAATTAATTTATAATTAATTAATTTTTAAAAATACCAAAATTGATCCCGAACCAAATTTTGGGCTTGGGAATTACACTCTCCCTTGATTTGCAAATCTCCTTTTCAATCTAAGATTAACGTGTAGCTTTTGAAAGACGTCAAACTTGAGCGGTTTGGTGAAAATATCCACCACTTGATCTTCAATCTTTACGTGCTTGAGCTCTACTTTCTTTTTAACAATGCAATCTCTAATAAAATAATATCTTACATCTATGTGTTTACTTCGTTCATTGAATATCGGGTTCTTGGTTAGTGCTTGTGCGGACTTATTGTCAATAAAAGTTTTAGTAGCTTCGTCATGTGTTAAATGAAGTTCTTCCAATAATCTCTTAAGCCATATAGCATGACAAGCACAAGAGATTGCTACCACATATTCAGACTCACAAGTTGATAGTATAACAAATGCTTGCTTCTTAGAACTCCATATAATTTCACAATCACCCATAAAGATACAAAACCAGTTGTACTTTTTCTATCATCAATATCTCTAGTAAAATCACTATCACAAAATCCCAAAAAGTTGAAATCATTAGAAAATGAATAAAATAACTCAAAATCAATAATACATTTAAGGTACCATAGAACTCTTTTAATAACATTCATGTCGGAGGTGGTAGGAGCTTTCATAAAACGACTTATTAGTTCAACTGCAAAAGAATATCAGGCCTTGTAAATATCAAGTATCTCAAACTTCCCATAAGATTTTTTAAAAGAGTGGGATTTACTTTTTTCGTATTGTCAAACTTTGATAACTTGACTCCACATTCTATAGGCGTGTTCACAGCATTGCAATTAACCATTTGGAATTTCTTTAAGACTTTTCTTACATAGCCTTCTTGAGAAATAAAAATATCATTTTCTATTTGTTTAACCTCAAGGCCCAAATAATAAGACATGAGCCCAATATCAATCATTTCAAATTCAAGTAACATGTTTTTCTTGAATTCTTCAAACAAACTTGGATTGTTTCTCGTGAAGATGAGATCATCCATATATAGACACACAAATAGAATATCATAGTTAGAATGATACTTCACATAAATAACATATTCATGAAGGAAACAAAAAAATCTATTATCTTCAAAATACTTGTTTATACGGCTATTTCATGCTTTTGGCGCTTGCTTTAGCCCATACAAAGCTTTCTTCAATTTCAACACTTTATCTTCATGCCCTTCAACTACGAAACCCAGTTGTTGTTCTACATAAACCTCTTCATTAAGATAGACATTGAGAAATGCTAATTTTACATCAATTTGAAAAATTTTCCACTATATTTGAGTTGAAATAGCTACGAGTAAGTGAATAATTTTCATGCGAGCAACTGGAGCAAAAACCTCATCATAATCAATCTCATATTTTTGCTTGTATCCTTTAGCCACAAGTCTCGCCTTGTACCTTTTCACATTTTTTTCAGAATTCTTTTTAGCTTTATAGACACATTTGACACCAATAACTTTATGTCCCTTAAGAAGAGTAGATAACTCCCATGCGTTGTTATTTTCTATGGATTTGATCTCTTCCTCCATGGCTTGTCTCCATCTTGCATTTTTGATGGCTTCATCAAATTCATTGGTTCATTGTCAAGAACAAGACAAAACAAATAATTTATATCAAAATTAGTGATCTCCTCAGTTTCATTATAAAGATCTTGAATTCTCTTCAACTTTCTTGGCCTTTAAATTAAATTTTATTGAGAAGTGAGTGATGCAACATGAGTTAGAGAATGAGGTGGAGTTGCCTTGGTCTTCCTCTTCAAAGTATGGAAAGAAATTATAAGCATTTTCTTCTTTTTTCTCCCAATTCCAAGTCGTTTTTTCATTAAATTCAATATCTCTATTTACCATGATCTTACCATTGCTTGGATTATACAATTTATAGTCTTTTGAGTTTGCATCATACCCAATAAAAATATGTTTGATACTTCGATCATCAAGCTTGGATCTCTCTTATTGCAGAACATGAGCATATGCAATACTTTCAAAAACTCATAAATGGTTTACATTAGGTTTCATTCCACTCCATGCTTCTTGAGGAGTCATGTCCTTCAAACTTAATATTGGAAACCTATTAGATAAATACACTGCACAAGAAATTGCTTCGGCCCAAAATTCCTTGGGCATGTTTTTTGCTTTCAACATGCTTCTGGCCAGATTAAGAATAGTTCTATTCTTTCTTTCCATAACTTCATTTTGTTGTGGTGATCTTAAAACCGTTAAAGGGTGACGAATTCCATTAGATCACAGAAATCATGGAATTCTTTGGAAGTAAATTCACCTCCTCTATCTGTTCTCAAAAACTTTATTTCACAATCACAATCTTTTTCTACAAGAACTTTAAAATTTTTAAAAGCAACAAAAGCATATGATTTTTGCTTTAAAAAATATACCCAAGTCTTCCTACTAAAATCATCAATAAATAATAAAAAGTATTTATTTTTACCAGATGAGAGTGGATTGCTTGGCCCACACACAACAGCATACACAAGTTGAAGTAGTTTAGTTGCTCTTGTAGTAGCTTCTTTTAGGAAACTCCTTCTTGAATGCTTCCAAGTAGACATGCTTCATATAATTGATTAGGATGGTTGATTAATGGCACCCATTTCACCATTTTTTCTTCTCCCTTCGCCTTGAGTGCGCCAAAGTTCAAATGGCCAAATCTCATATACCAACACCATGCTTCATCTTCCACACTAACCTTCAAACATCTTGTTTCAATAGTTTTGAGATTCAAGATAAAATTTTATTCTTTGACATATGCACCTTAGCATTCAAATTAACACTTTGATCTCCAAGCCATAGATAATAATCTTTCATGTGAATTTTCTATCCATTTTCAAGAAGTTAGCCCAAATTCAAAATATTACTTCTTAACTTTGGCACATAGTAAACATTAGTAATAAGTACATGACCATCATTTTTTAAAGAGATTAGAATTGTACATTTCTCTTGAATTTGAACTTTTGAAGAGTCTTCAAAAGAAACATTGCTATTAATCTTTTCATCAAGCTCCACAAATTTTTTTTTTATTGTCGTACATATGATTGTTTACTCCATTATCTAAGTACCATGAATTATGGGTATCATTATCTCCTTCTTTACATGCTAGTAATAAAGCTGTTTTTTCCTCATCTTATTTATCATTAACAAAGTTGACTTGTTCCTCCTTCTCGTTTAAAGTGTTACGACATTCTCAAGCATAATGTCCATATTTGTGACAATTGTAACATTTAATATTTGATTTGTTAGAATTTCTATAGTTACCTCTTCCTCTTCCATGGTTTATATTTAATGGTTGACTTTTGTCTTTATTATCAGTATCATGTTGAGTTTCACTTCTTTTAAATGTTTGACCACGACCACAACCACGTCCTCTACCTCTTCCTTGTCCTCTTTGCTTTCCACCATCATTAAAAGATCCCTTTGATTTGAGAACTTATTCCAAATGCTCTTCTTGTCTTCTCTTTATTTTTTCTTCATAGGCTTGTAGAGATCCCTCTAATTGTTCAAATATCAAAGTATCTAAATCCTTTGATTCTTCAATGACACAAACCACATAATCGAATTTTAGTGGCAACAATTGAAGAATTTTCTGCACCATATGAACATCTTCCATCATGTCACCAAATCTCCTCATTTGGCTTACTATAGACTTTATCCTTGAGCAAAAATTTGAAATGGATTCAACATCCTTCATTTGCAAAGCTTCAAAATCGCCTCATAAAGTTTGGAGTCGTACCTTTTTCACCTTGTCAACTCCTTGGAGGAAATTCTTTAAAATTTCGCAAACTTACTTTGTGTTGGTAGCATCGGCCACCTTTAGAAACATATATTCATCCAAACCTTAATAGATGAGTGCAAGGGCTTGTTGATCCTTCTTCTTTGTTTTTGTAAAAACATCATTCTCATTTTGAGTAAAGGATCCTTCATCTTCGGGTAGAATAAAGCCTCTTTCTACAATTTTCCACATATCTTGTGAGCCAAGTATGACTTTCATACGAAAACACTAACTCTCATAGTTTTCTTTTGTAAGACGAAAAAATTAGAAAAAAAAAATTATTGTTAGTCATCTCTAAAATTTTAACAAGAAACCAAGCTCTGATATCACTTTATTAGAGATAAGAGGAAGATGCTAGAGAGACTAACGAGAAGACTCAAATTTTTCTATTGTAATTCTTACAAAAAAGTTTGAAGTACATGACTATTTATTGATACTATTATAACTAGTACAATTAATTGTAACCACCAACAAATATAATAAATCTAATTTATGATCCACAACTATTATTAAACTAAAGAATATATAGAAACTCTAATTTATTAAGTTTAACTACTAATAAACTAATTAATTATATTCTAATTTATAAATTAATTCTTAAAAATAGATAGAGTATTTAAAATAAGAGTAAATATAAAATTATAGCAATACTTGAAATTTTTTTAAGATTTTAACATATTTTTAATTATTAAGAATAATTTTCAGACTGCAAAAATTGAATACTCAACAAAAGTGAAATAAGAAAAAACATCTACCATCGTATGTGATCAAAGGATTGAAAATCTTGCTGTCAACTATAAATTGAAATTGACAATATAATCACTTTGTTTCCTTTTTAGATCTGTCTTAATAAAATTCGGTCATGTTAATAATACAAAGCCACGGCTGAAAGTATACTCGTGCGCTCATATATGGTTGTTTCAAGATTAAGATACACATATTATCAGATTTTCATTTCCCTTTGTGGCAAAAGAAAAGGAAGATCATTAAGAAATATATATTAAGATCATTAAATTACATATAATCATTCTAATTTTTTATTTAATTTTATAAATTTATGTTATATTCATTAATTTATCTAATCTCTTAATAATTGTCACTATCGATCTTTTTTTAATTATTATCTCTTAATTAGCCCCCAGTTAATTCCTCACCCAAAGCAGCACAGTAGTTCATGAACCAATCACGCGTTCATTCAGTAGAACACAAATCCTCAACGATTCGGACACTTACTAATATCTTCCACCAACCACCAAGCTAACCAGAGCCGTGATTACTGGTGGGAAGGAAACTGAAAACAGATAGAATGGCCGCCAGCGGTGTCTCAGAATCCAGACTTCCTCTGTTGGACGACACGGTCGATGGCTCCGTTGACTACAAAGGTCGCGCCGTCTCCAGATTTTCCTCCGGTGGCTGGAGATCTGCTTCTTTCATCATCGGTGAGTTCAAAAGCGTCATGCTGTGTCTACTTTTGGCGATTAATTGGGATTAATCGGCGTAGAGTCTGCAATTTTGCAGGTGTGGAAGTCGCGGAGAGGTTCGCGTACTACGGGATAGAGTCCAATCTGATAAACTATCTGACGGGCTCATTGGGCCAGTCCACGGCCGCTGCGGCGGCCAATGTCAATGCGTGGGCGGGCATGTGCTCGTTACTGCCTCTTTTAGGAGCATTCGTTGCAGATTCTTTCCTCGGGCGGTACCGCACCATTGTTGTGGCTTCTGCTATCTATATCTTGGTAAATTTCTTTTCATGATGGATTTTATTCCCTCTTTGACTTTACACCTTTCTTACAGATCAGAATTCAAAAGAAATTGTTATTTCTTTTTTCAGGACACACACATATATATAGGTGTGTTGTACATGCATATATTTGTTGTAGTTAACACATTTGTCGGTTACATATGGTTTACATGTAAGTATAGGTGTAATGTCATGGAGGATTTATAGTTCATGTAATGTGGGAGGATGAATAGAGAAGAAAGAGAGAGACCTTAGGTTGCATAGCTTTTGGATTTTGAAGAGTTTAGAATCCCTTTTTCAGAAAATATGATAGAAATTTTTTAATGAACACTTGTATTAGGAATGGTTTTTTTTATCAATATTTATTCTATTTAATATTATGATCCTACATATACAGGTCTTTTAGGATAAAAAAATAAATAATTAGTTACAATTAATTACTAAAGATAATTTTTTCCTTTTACCTAGTTTGTTTCCTTTTAAACATCTTGATTTATTTTCTCTTTAATACCCTACCTTCTTAACTCTCTGATTTATTTCCTCTAGAACACTCTTATTTATTTATTATTTAACACTTTGATTTACTTCCTTTTTAATATTGTGATTTTTTTCCTCTTTAACAACTTGAAATGGGATGCAGATAAAGAATAAAAATCTTTAACTGAATGTTATCACATCCTCTTATGGAGCTTGCTGAGTTTAGCTCAAATAAAAACTTGAGCAAGCCTGAAAGTGGCTCTATTAGATTGATAGAATAGTTGAATTCCTTAAAAGTTAATTAAAATGATATAAAAATAACTTAGGATTGACACTGGTTACCAGCAAACACTTTCAAGATTGAAGTAGCCGAGTCAATAGGCAAATGGTGATCGTTAACAATTTCCTTTTCATTAAGCAGTCTATAGAACAACTCCTTTTCTTCTCCAGTTTGATTCTTGCGTTACTTCAGAACCAAATTAACTTGTGTCTTTAGTTGAATAAACATGTGTTAGTTCGTGATTGATTTATTTTTTATTAGAATTTGGGATCGCCAAGAGTTTTTCATATTTAAATTGACTTGAATGAAGTGCAGGGACTAGGATTATTGACCCTGTCGGCGATTCTTCCTTCTATCAGCAGTTCTGGCTGTGAAAACACCAACAAAATTGTGTCATGTTCTCATCAGTTCCAAGTGATCTTATTCTTCTTCTCATTATATCTAGTAGGAATTGGACAAAGCGGGCACAAACCATGTGTTCAAGCATTTGGAGCAGATCAATTTGATGGACAAAACCCAGAAGAGTGCAAAGCCAAGAGTTCATTCTTTAATTGGTGGTATTTTTCTTTATGTGCTGGAACCTTAGTGGCTCTCTGGATGTTAAACTACATCCAGGACAACCTTAGTTGGGCTCTTGGATTTGGAATTCCCTGCATCACAATGACCATTGGATTGGTTATTTTCTTGCTTGGAACTAAGACTTACCGATTCGTCATCAAAGGGGATGAGCGAAACCCATTTCTAAGAATTGGTCGTGTGTTCATCTTAGCTATTAAGAACTGGCGAACTTCATCTTCAGCAATAGCTATTGAAGAAGAAGCTCATGGAACACTACCTGACAAAAGTTCCTGCCAATTCAGGTTAGAGGATTTTGGATCTTCATGAATCTTATGTTATTTAATATGCAAGTATCAGACTAACTTCTTCAAGTACTTTACACGTCTGGAGCCTAACATAAGCATCAAACAGTTTGCAACCTGTCCTCTAAAATAATTTAAAGCTGCCAAAGTTTGTTGAATGTTAAGTCATCTTTTCCATGAAAATTTGTTTGTATATTAAAGTTCATTTTGTTAAGTTCATGATGTCATAAATCAGCTCTTCTCTCTTGTTTTTAGGTCTTTTAGACTATGCTTTGGAATTTGATGAGTAAATTAGGAGGTTTTGAAATAAAATAGAGTGAGGTAGAGTAAGTTAGAGGTTGTAAGAAAACATTCTCTGAATGGTAATTATAGTGGGAAAAGGAAATGATCTAACCTCAACCTTCTCTAGTTGAAGAAATTAAAATAGGAGTTTCCTAATAGGATGAACATATTTCTCACCAATTAAAGGAGAGACACTGTAAATTATTGTTACTATTTTGAAATAAATATACTGTAAATTACAACAAAGTATCAAACAACTATTCAGATTTTATTTCACAATCCCTGGAGAGAGAGTTCACCAATAGACCGAGGGATAAGTAATTCGACTCATTCACATCCAGATCATAAATGTTTGGAATCCATGTTATGCAAGGAGACATTGCTTTTGTTAATTCGAATTGAAGGGTGATGTAAAATTGGTCTATTTTCGACATCATATCCATAGTTAACGCATTCATCATAATTAGAAGTTTCAGCTCCGTATCAAGTTCACGATCGATATTGTCACTATCATCAATATCGTTACTAGTATCAATATTGTCACTAGACTATTGGAGACCCTTTTTAAAAGATTACTGTTTGATAAATTATCAATTCCTCCCACTCCAATGCAAATGATTGAACAATTAGGAGTTTTAAAGAATTACCAAGGATTAAGAGGTTGTTCTTTTCTGAGTTTCATTCAATTTAGAAATTACAAAAAGATATTGGTCCTTTTCACCCAAGAAAAAGTTAAGTGATCTTTAAGTTTGCTTCTGTCCTCCACTCTTTTCAAGCTCATGCTTATGGCAATGTAGCATTATCTCTAAGGGATCTCCTGCTTGTCAAACTCTCTATACTATTTGTCTCTTGCTACTATTTGGTGGTCTCTTATAAATGCAAAGCAGCCTTAGTTAGCTAAACTCTTGTATTCTTTTCTGGTTGAAATGTTGAGCTTTTAAGTAGCATTGGCAACTTTTTATCTGCTTTACGACATCTAAACGCTATGTAAATAACAATATAGTATATCCCATTTGGCAGGTTTCTTAACAAAGCCTTGCTTGCCCCTGATGGTTCAAAGGAATATGGAAAGCTGTGCAGTGTCAATGAAGTGGAAGAAGCGAAGGCAGTACTTAGGCTTGGTCCAATATGGGCTACAAGCTTGGTATATGCCATTGTGTTTGCACAACCACCAACATTTTTTACGAAGCAAGGAGTCACCATGGACAGGTCAATTACTCCTGGCTTTAGCATACCAGCTGCTACCCTCCAATCCTTCGTTAGCCTTGCCATTATTTCCTTCCTCCCAATATATGACCGCATAATCGTTCCAATAGCAAGATCGTTCACTCGCAAACCTGCTGGCATTACAATTCTCCAGAGAATTGGAGCTGGACTGTTTATATCAGCCATATCTATGTTGATTGCTGCTTTGGTTGAGATCAAGAGGTTGAGAACTGCTCAAGAATGTGGCCTGGTTGACATGCCTAATGTGACAATTCCAATGAGTGTTTGGTGGTTGGTACCTCAATATGCTTTGGCTGGTGTTTCTAATGTGTTCACCATGGTTGGTCTTCAGGAATTCTTCTATGATCAGGTCCCAAATGACTTGAGGAGCGTGGGTCTTTCCCTCTATCTCAGTATATTTGGTGTTGGGAGCTTTCTGAGCAGCTTTCTTATCTCTGCCATCGAGAAAGCAACTGGTGGGGATGGTCGGGATAGTTGGTTTGCTAATAATCTGAATAGGGGACATCTCGATTACTTTTATTTGCTACTGGCTGGTCTTAGTTTTGCTGCATTGGCTGTCTACATGTACTTTGCAAAATCATACATTTATAATAAGGGAAACAGGACATGAGTGCGCGGTTGTCCCATTGCTCTGCTGCTGGTTTGTAGTGTAGTATTATGTTTGTCTTAAATCCATTCCACTTCTGTTATAGTTTTAGGTACTAATCATTTGATACATAGAATTACTTTAGACTTAAATTGGATGTAAAATTAATTTGGATTTACAATATTATTATCCATTGATGCTTGTCCATTTTTCCCCCAGTATGCTCTAGAGGACAAATAAGGGAGTAGAACTGCCAGATATCCAGCTTTATAAAGGTACTAAGGGGGAGAGACTTCAGCCGCGGAGCCACAAAGGACTTGGAGCTGCTGATGATTGTTATGTTGTTACCAATAAATAGATAGTTGTCATGGGCAGGCATCTGTAAATAATGCCAAATTCCTTTAATGGAGATCATGTGTATCGTTTAATTTTTCAAAGTAAATCTTTGCATATGTATTTAGTGACAAAATATCATAAATGTGTTTATAATTATTAATAATTTAGTTGGTCAATTGGTACTTACCTGCATGAGAATTTTAAAATTATGATAATTTAACTTGTCAGTTGGACTTCATTTGTGAATTTACAATTAATTCTACTATGTAAAAAGTTTTTTTTTTAATGGCTAAATGCGATATTAAATTTTAATTCAGTTATGATTATCATAAATAAACAAATTTAATTATTACATAATATATATATTTTTTTAATCTGAATACATAATTATTTATTAAAATTAAATTAAATTTAATTATTGTAATTTTAACAACATATTACGTATTATATGGTTATAACTTATAAAGTTTTAAAATTGAAGAAAAAAAGTAGTGATCGTGAACTTGAAGCAAAAAATAATAATCTTTAGCCACTACTCGTGATACAATGCGTAAATCAAATCGTTGACCGAGGAACTCCATTACTTCTTTGTCGGGGAAGATATCAATAATAACTGAATTAACTAATATTTCTTTGACAAGAAACTGTTACACAGTCATAACTTCCCTCGTCGGCGCGACAGGGATAGCAACTTTCACTCGTCCTCCTCCTCCTCCTCCTCCTCCTCCTCCTTTTTTCAGGTCTCGGGATGAGCAACTATTAACCAATTCTTAGAAGAGTAATCAGAACAAACAACATTGAACACACGATAAATATGCCGCTTTCCGACTCCGTATCCGGTGGCCTTGAGTCCCAAAGTCCTCTGTTACAAGACACGGTTGATGGTTCCGTTGACTATAAGGGCCGTCCTGTTCTTAGATCATCCTCTGGCGGCTGGAGATCCGCTTTTTTCATTTTCGGTCAGTCAGAAATCAAAAGCTCTTCAGTTTTTTTTGCTAGTCTTTCGGTCAATAGATTGAAAATATATGTTTTGGTGTTATCCAGGTGTGGAGATTGCGGAGAGATTCGCTTTCTATGGGATAGGGTTGAATCTGATATCCTATTTGACAGGGCCGCTCGGTCAATCAACGGCGGATGCAGCGGCCAACGTCAATCTATGGTCGGGTACAGCGTCTTTACTACCGCTTCTGGGGGCCTTACTTGCCGATTCTTTTCTTGGCCGCTATCGTACCATTTTAATGGCTTCTATCATCTACATATCCGTTAGTTCCTCTCCTTTTCTCTCTCTCTCTCTGCTGCTAAACTAAGTTTACTTAGGCTAGACTGTATCAGTAACAAGTAAAGCCTAATGTTTTAAGAATCAAATTATACTGCATGTGAAACTTGTATATATTTCAACTTGAAATCATTTCATTTGAGTAATATTTGGTGTTGATTTGTGCCAAGTAATTGAAGTTGGATAACTACATATTTGATTAAACCTGCATATCTCCAGTTTGATTGTGCTGTCATTGTCTTGCATTATATGGAAACTGAACTCATGCTTCAAGTTGAAGAAACCTGTGTAGGATCATGGCTGTTTGTTTAATCTACTTAGATGATTAAAAGAGATTTACTGTGTCTAGGTTGGGACTCGGGATATTCTACATTTGAATCCTGATATATGTTTTGATTGAAGCACAGGGACTAGCAATCTTGACACTATCAGCCATGCTTCCTACTCTCGGCTCTCCTGATTGTAAAAATACTGATGGAGTCACGACATGTTCTTCTCGCCTCCAAGTTATCTTATTCTTCTTCTCGCTGTATATAGTAGCTGTTGGACAAAGTGGTCACAAGCCATGTGTTCAGGCTTTTGGAGCAGACCAATTTGATGTACAAGACCCAGAAGAGTGCAAAGCAAAAAGCTCATTCTTTAATTGGTGGTATTTTGCTTTATGTGCTGGCACTACACTCACACTTTTGGTCTCAACCTACATACAGGACAACCTTAATTGGGCTCTTGGATTTGGAATCCCCTGCATATCAATGGTTATTGCATTGGTTATTTTCGTGCTTGGAACTAGGAATTATCGATTCAGTATGGAAAGGAATGAGCAAAGCGCATTTGTAAGGGTTGGTCGTGTGTTTGTTATAGCTTTTAAGAACTGGTGCACCACATCTTTGTCAATAGCTGTTCAAGAAGAAATTTATGAAACCCTGCCTCAGAAAAGTTCCCAGCAATTCAAGTAAGATAAGTTTCGGATCTCATGAATTGAAAATGCTAATAGGCATGATATGTTATACTGGTTGGCAGCTTAAAAAAAATTGTTGTCTAGATACTGGAGCTTCTGTAAATCCTATCTGTTTTTAGCGTTATTTTTAATGATAAATTTTTAATCTCGATACACTTTTTCTTCATTTTGTTTTCATACTCCTTCCACTTTTCTAAAATGTCGATTCTATGATATTGCAAAATGAAAATCTTTTCTTGTTTTTGCAAAAATTTTAGTCAGCTTCACAACCCCCCCTCTTCTTTCAGTCTTTCTGCTAAGGTTTTAAATTTTATTGGTCAATTTAAATTTCTATCTGGGCTGAAACAAAAAACAAACAATTAATCCTCAGATTTTTCTTGGGAGAACACTATGATATATAAGTTAGTTCAGAGTTTTGGCTTCGTTTCTGCAATTGTTAAGATATATTTATTGCATCAAACTCACTTGAGTATTTATTAATTGTCTCTTGTAAATGGTGAGCTGCCCTCCTCTTGCTTAGTTGAATTTCTTTATTAATGTAATTGAAATAGTGAATTTTCTTTTAAGGATTATCAGGAACTCCCTCTTGACAGCATTTTGGATTGTCAAATTTGGCAGGTGCCTCAACAAAGCCTTGCACAGTCCAGATGGTTCAAGGGAATACTGGGAGGTATGCAGCATCGAAGAAGTTGAAGAAGCTAAGTCTGTACTTAGGCTTATACCAATATGGATTACAAACTTGGTCTATGCAATTGTATTTGCACAAACATCAACTTTCTTTACAAAGCAAGGAGTTACCCTTGACAGATCAATCACTGCAGGCTTCCAAATTCCACCTGCTTCACTTCAATCCTTCATTGGCTTTGCTATCGCGATCTTCATTCCTGCATATGACCAGATACTGGTTCCTGTAGCGAGAAAGTTCACTCAAAATCCTGCTGGCATTACAATGCTGCAGAGAATTGGAACTGGGATGTGTCTATCTGTCATATGCATGGTGATTGCAGCTCTGGTCGAGACAAAGAGGCTCGACACTGCTCGAGAACACGGGCTCATTGACAACGCGAACGCGACAATCCCAATGAGTATATGGTGGTTGGTACCCCAATATGTTATCTTAGGAATTTGTGATGTGTTCACAGTTGTTGGTCTGCAGGAATTCTTCTATGATCAAGTCCCCAGTGAACTGAGGAGTGTAGGAATGTCCCTGTACCTTAGCATCTTTGGGGTAGGGAGCTTTCTAAGCAGCTTTCTGATCTCTGCAATTGATAAAGCAAGTGGTAGGGAAGGTAAGGATAGTTGGTTTTCTAATAATCTGAACAGAGGACATCTTGATTACTTTTACTGGGTACTAGCTGGTCTTAGTTTTGTAGAATTTATTGTCTATTTGTGTTTTGCAAGATCTTATGTTTATAAGGAAACAACAGAACATTTATGTGTATAATTCACCACCCTTTATAAAATATTTGGGTATTATAATTTGCCATATAGGTTTGGTTCAAATCATAGATAGCATGCAACTTAAACTTTATAATTGAAGGTTAAGGTTTATCCCTACTCAATCTAAATACATACATATATATATATATATATTGTTAAAAATTTATTATGTTTGTGGCTAATTCCTATTAATACTGAACTCAGAATAGTTTATTTTACGGTAAAAGAGTAGTATATTGTTTTATTTGCCTATTTGACTTGATAAATAGTATTTGAAGAATAAATTAATAAATACACAACAGCATAGAATAGTGTGTTTCAGAATCATTTAAGAAAATACCTATTCGTAGTATTTTTAAAATAAAATTTCAATATACCATGTTGATTGAGTAAAATATGGCTCTAAAAATTAAAAAAAAAACAAAAAACAAAAACAAAAGATGTTTGTTTGCATAAAAACAGACCTAAAAATATCTGTTTTGCTAAAATTAAAAAATATATATATATATATATTATTTATAATTAAAAATACTAACCTTTACTATTCTATTTGGTAATTAAAAAAAAAGTCATTTTTGTTTAGGATTTTTCATCAGAATGAAATGAATTTTTATCTTTTTATTTTAATAAAATTTCCGTTATATAAATTTATCTTGTAACACTTACATTATATTATCTGGTCATATGCAGGATTATCATAGAGAGCTTGAATTGTACTTTAGAAAAATTAATAAATACGTAAATAATCGTAAAAAAAAAAAATGAATGATTTTTATGTAATTTATTTATAATTCTTTATGATCTGGACCTGAAAATTTGTTTGGGATAAATTTTAGTAATTTAAAAATGCATAAAATAAATATTTTATAAATTAATTTAATTTAATTTTTATTATATTTTAAAAAATAAATAAATTATGGACAAGACTGAAAATAATTTTGAAAAAGAATGGTAAAAATTTGGGTTCTATGAGTGCTTTAAAAAGAAAAATTAAAAATAGGGGAGTCAAAGCGCAAATAGAAAAAGTTCGATTACGTAGGACTGCCCAGTCAGCAATCTCGACGAACCAGAACGTGCCGTGTGGCAAGGCACACTTACGTTGGTGCCACGTGGGAGGCCACACTGGCGATCCGCATGCCCCGCGATCCGATGACCCAAGATTGATCATGCGCACGTGAATGGTCCGGATCCATTTTCAACTTAGTCACAATCGAACAGTCGAGATCAAACGCGATGAACGGTTCAGATTTGTTTCCTTCTTATGCGCGATCGTACGGACGAGATCGATCGTAATGGACGGCCCTGATTAATGCGGGATATGTATAAATATTTCGCATTACATGAAACTCGAACTCTAGCCGCCAACCCCCCTACCAGAGAAGAAGGACCAGACGCTGGAGAAAAAAGCCAACTCCCGACCGCCGTCGCACCGAAACCATCTCCGACCGCTAAAAAAGATAAAAATTCTCCTACCTACTCGGAATTCGATTTCGAACACCTATGTGGCCATATCGAAGCAAAACGAATAGCGAGTGAACCTAAAACTGTGAACAAAGCATGGCAGGGCCGCCATGGCCCAAAACCCACAACCTCCTCCGATGTGCCCCTTCCCGGTTCTCATTTCGTACAATTTTTTCATCGTTTTGTTTTCTATTGGTTGAACAAAGGAGGAATTTCAGCCGCGAAGGAGAGCCAGCGGAGCCGCCGCACCCAAAAACCCTACCACCAGTAGGTTTCAGTTTTCTGATTTTTTTCGATCAACCGAGTCTTCCTAACGTGTTTTTTTGCAAGGATACATGTAAAGTCAGCCGACCGGCCTAAATTGGCCGAAAACGGCCAGACCAAGGTAAACTATCGCCGCGGGTGATGGTGCCGTCGCCAGAGTATAGCAACGCTGCCATACCCGAATTTCGAAATTAGTCAAAAAAGATTTTTAACACTGATTTTGAATTTTTTTAAGTATTTTTTAGGTATGTGAAGCGTGTTTAATCTCCGCAAAAAAATTTAAGAAATCTAGGGACCGCTAGAAAACGCGATAGAAAGTACAATATTTTGAATACCGATTGGGATAACAATCTCTCACCCTATTTCCTATTATGGAATTGAAGATTAATAATCAATAATATAGTATTTTGTGAAATTTAGAAAACTTTGAGAATAATTACAAGTCATTAATGAAGCTGGATTCAGTTAGTTATTTATTTGTCATATTTAACTGATTATTTAGTTGTACAGATTTAAATACATGATAATATATTGAAATAGTTAAATGATTTAGTTGTGTTTTCTTAATACATATATTGCTTGTTTTGCATGATTTACGGTTGATTTGTGAAATGTAAAATCAATATACAAAAGAAAAATTGTTTGATTATGTGAATTAATAAATAGTTAACTTACTGGATATCTTAAGAGATAATGGACGGACCGGACACATAGAAAATCCTACTGTAAACGTTATCTCATACCAGACGGAGTATCGATTGATAATATTTTTGGCACTCATACCGGATAGGGTATGGAGATAGCCCGGTTCACCTTCATACCAGACGGAGTATCGAGGGATGATATTTTTAGTACTCATAACGGACGGGATATGGGGATGACCAGTTAATTGACAAGTTTAGATATTTGGTTCACGCATATGGGGACATCCTTAAAGACCCCTAGAGGTACTAGTAAGCAAATAAAAAGAAAAATTATCGTTCTTACTCACTTGTATGAAAAATCATAATATCATTTAAATTATTGTCTTTATAGGTCGATTTTAAAAATTTCATAATGATAAGTATGCAATAAATAGTTTTCTTTATAATAAATGAACTTACTTAAATTAAGAGCTCCATTAGTCGTTATATATATATATATATATATTACCAACTTTCAGTTTTCAAATCAGTGAGTAGCGTGATATTCTTATTAAGATAGTGTAGCCCACCTCTATTAACCATTTCAGATTAAGAAAATCAAGATTCAGTTCCTAATCAGGAGGAGAGCTGTGAGTAGGTGTCCCCCGGATCCTATTAAGAATTAGTGGAAGTTAACTTCCCTAAAATATTTATTTACTATTTTTATATTTTTTTTATGAACCGTTATAAAATAAATATTTTCGTAATCTTATTGAAGATTCTAATTTATGTGTAACTAATATAAACTCTAACGTTATTATACGTTTCTATATCTTTAATTTAAATTTATTTTATCTAAAGTTTTGAGTCTTTATACTTTAATAATTTAATTGTATGCAAAAAAGAAAAAGAAAAATTAGTTAAATTATTTCAATATTCTAATTTGCTATCTAATCTTTGAATTCGTACGTCTTTGTCTTCTTTATCAAAAATAAGTATTATATCTAACCGTTGATATACAAATCATCTATTATTTTTTCTTATTCTTTCTTGAAAAGCAATTTACTGACCTACCCACACGTGGCCTCCCCTCAATTTTCTAATTCTTAATCTTATCAGTTAAAATAAGATTACAAAAATAATTATCCATTAATTAATATTTAGTGATGGTAGGGAGTGGAAGGAGTTAAGCCTCTACTAAACCATAAAATTTTTTACATATTTCAGCTAATGATTATGAGATATATATTTTTTTTGCTTAAATACGTAATAATTCGTCAGCATCAAACTTAATTTAGTCACTCTATTTTATTGGCACACGAATAAATAAATTATTCATCATAAATATATTATTTGCAACGTGGGGAATGCTGTCTATAATAACTGAATTAACTTATATATTTCTTTGCAAAAGAAACTGCTACACAGTCATAGCTTCGCTCATCCGCGATAGCAACTTCCGCTCCTCCTCCTTCTCCTTCTCCTTCTTCTTCTTCAGGTCTCGGGATGAACAACTATTAACCACTTCTTAGAAAAGGAATCAAAACAAACAGCATTGAATATGACGCTTTCCGACTCCGTATCCGGTGGCCTTGAGTCTCACATTCCTCTGTTGCACGACACAGTTGACGGTTCCGTTGACTATAAGGACCGTCGCGTTCATAGATCATCCTCTGGTGGCTGGAGGTCCGCTTTTTTCATTTTCGGTCAGTCAGAAGTCAAACAGAAATGTTGCTTGTTTTTTTGCTTATTCTTTTGGTCATTGATTGAAAACATATGTTTTGGTGTTATGCAGGTGTTGAGATTGCGGAGAGGTTCGCTTTTTTTGGAATAGGGTTGAATCTGATATCCTATTTGACGGGGCCGCTCGGTCAGTCGACGGCGGATGCAGCGGCCAACGTCAATCTCTGGTCTGGTACGGCGTCTTTGCTACCGCTTCTGGGGGCCTTAATTGCCGATTCTTTTCTTGGCCGCTATCGGACCATTTTGGTTGCTTCTGTCATCTACATATCGGTTAGTTCCTCTCCCTTTCTTGCTTTCTCTCTGCTGCTAAACGAAGTTTGCTTAGGCTAGACTGTATTAGTAACAAGTAAACCCTAATGTTTTAAGAAGCAAATTACACTGCATGTGAGACCAAGCTTGAAACTAAATCTTGTATATATTTCAGCTTGAACTCATTTCAATTGAGGAATGTCTGGTGTTGATTTGTGCCGAGTAATTGAAGTTGGATAACTAATATATTTGACTATAGCTGCATATCTGCAGTTTGATTGTGCTGTCATCGTCTTGTATTATATGGAAACTGAACTCATGCCTCGAGTTGAAGAAACCTGTGTAGGATCATGACTGTTTGTTTAATTTGCTGAGAGATTAAAAGAGATTTACAGTGTCTAGGTTGGGACTTGTCTTTGAATCCTGATATCTGCTTGTTTAATCCACTGATAACTATATATTTGGCTATAGCTGCATATCTCCAGTTTGATTGTGCTGTCATGTCTTGTATTATATGGAAACTGAACTCATGCTTCAAGTTGAAGAAACCTGTGTAAGATCATAACTGTTTGTTTTATCTGCTGAGATGATTAAAAGAGATTTACAGTGGCTAGGTTGGGACTCAGGATATCCTATTTTTGAATCCTGAAATATGTTTCGATTGAAGAACAGGGACTAGCATTCTTGACCCTATCAGCGATGCTTCCTTCTCTCGGCTTTTCTGATTGTAAAAATCCCAATGGAGTCAATTCATGTTCTTCTCAGCTCCAGGTTATCTTATTCTTCTTCTCACTGTATATAGTAGCTGTTGGGCAAGGCGGTCACAAGCCTTGTGTTCAGGCTTTTGGAGCAGACCAATTTGATGTACAAGACCCAGAAGAGTGCAAAGCAAAAAGTTCATTCTTTAATTGGTGGTATTTTTCTCTATGTGCTGGCACTATATTTACACTTTTTGTCTCAACCTACATACAGGACAACCTTAATTGGGCTCTTGGATTTGGGATCCCCTGCATTGCAATGGTTATTGCATTGGTTATTTTCATTCTTGGAACTAGGACTTATCGATTCAGTATGGAAAGGAATGAGCAAAGCGCATTCGTAAGGGTTGGCCGTGTGTTTGTTATAGCTTTTAAGAACTGGCGCACCACATCTTTGTCAATAGCTGTTCAAGCAGAAAATTGTGGAACCCTGCCTCACCAAAGTTCCCAGCAATTCAAGTAAGATAAGTTTGGCATCTTATGAATGAAAATTTTAATAGGCATGAAATGTTATCTGGGTTAGCAGCTTAAAAAATTTTGTTGTCTAGATAGTGGAGCTTCTGGAAATCCCATCTATTTTCAGCATCATTTTGTTTCATACTTCTTCCGTTCTTCTAAAATGTTGATTCTATGATATTGCAAAATGAAAATTTTTCTTGTTTTTGCGATATATAAGTCAGCTTCACAACCCCCTCTTCTTTCAGCCTTTCTGCTGTGGTTTTAAATTTTGTTGCTTGATTATGTGGAAGTTGGTGATCAATTTAAAGTTCCATATGTGCTGGAAGTAAACAAAAAACAAACGAGTAACCCTCAGATATTTCTTGGAAGAATACTATGCTATCTAAGTTATTCAGAGTTTTGGCTTCATATCTGCAATTGTTAAGGTATAGTTATTACATCAAACTTACTGAGTAACCAACTGTCTCTTGTAAATGATGAACTGCCTTCCTCTCGTTTGGTTGAATTTCTTTATTAATGTAATCATGATATTGAATTTTTTTTTTTAAGGATTATCAGGAACTCCCACTTGACAGCATTTTGGATTGTCCAATTTGGCAGGTGCCTCAACAAAGCGTTGGTCAGTCCAGATGGTTCAAGGGAATACGGAGAGGTATGCAGCATTGACGAAGTTGAAGAAGCAAAGTCTGTACTTGGGCTTATACCAATATGGGCTACAAACTTGGTCTATGCAATTGTATTTGCACAAATATCAACTTTGTTTACGAAGCAAGGAGTTACTCTTGACAGATCAATCACTGGAGGCTTCAAAATTCCACCTGCTTCACTTCAATCTGTCATGGGCATCACTATCGTTATCTTCATTCCTATATACGACCAGATACTCGTTCCTGTAACAAGAAAGTTCACTCAAAATCCTGCTGGCATTACAATGCTGCAGAGAATTGGAACTGGGATGTGTCTATCTGTCATATGCATGGTGACTGCAGCTCTGGTCGAGACAAAGAGGCTCCATACTGCTCGAGAACACGGGCTCATTGACAACGCGAACGCGAACGCGACAATCCCAATGAGTATATGGTGGTTGGTACCCCAATATGTTATCTTAGGAATTTGTGATGTGTTCACAGTTGTTGGTCTGCAGGAATTCTTCTATGATCAAGTGCCCAGTGAACTGAGGAGTGTAGGAATGTCCCTGTACCTTAGCATCTTTGGGGTAGGGAGCTTTCTAAGCAGCTTTCTGATCTCTGCAATTGATAAAGCAAGTGGTGGGGAAGGTAAGGATAGTTGGTTTTCTAATAATCTGAACAGAGGACATCTTGATTACTTTTACTGGGTACTGGCTGGTCTTAGTTTTGTAGAATTTATTGTGTATTTGTGTTTTGCAAGATCTCATGTTTATAAGGAAAGGACAGAACATGAATGTGTTTCTATTTGTAACTAGGGAAATCGTCACTCTTCATAAAATATTTGGGTGCTACAATTTATAAAGAGCTTGCAAGTTAAATATTATTTATAAGGATTTTTCATTTATTTTTTTAATAATCTACGGACTTACTAAACTTATTAACTTCACTCTTTCTAAAGAAAAAAATAAAATAAAAATAAAACGAAATGATTCCAAAAATAGGCAAATTACTCGGTTTTATTAAGTCACCGGCCGGCTCTCTGGTTTTCTCTTTCGGTACCAACGAGTTCAAAATCTTCAGTATTATCCAAAGGATATGTCCTAAAAAAACACGGTGTGTATATATAATACTTATATCTGCGTTATGTCAGTACTATCCAAAGGATATGCCATGAAAAACATGGTGTGTGTGTGTGTGTATATATATTGTATTTATATTTAGTTTTTCAGCGTTTTAGAATGAATGATTCCTCCAGAGTAAATGGTAATTACGCATTTCACGAGCATCAAGCAGTTCATGAGCTGTATTTTTTTACTCTTAAAATAGAGAAAAACAAACATAAATTAATAGGTACAACTTATTTTTAGAGCAGATTTTCATCTGAAAATTCCAATTGGGTATTGCACAATCTTTCCAATTTCTTATCTAATCTTTGAATTCTCAAGCAAAATACATGTACGACTCTTGTCTTCTTTACCATCTAAAATCAATCACTTATTATCTTTCTTGAAAAACAATTTATCGACCTTCCCACACGTGGTCCTCCCCTCAATTTTCAAATAAAATCACCCATTAATTAATTTAAGTTTCAAACACAAGTATTCTATTCTGAATAAATTATTTATTTACAAGTAACCCTTTGATTTATAGCAATTTTAATGGTTGATTCGTTTGTAATGAAGTCACTAAAATTTTAGTCTAGATGTAGATCAACTAGTTCTATTAAACCCATTTAGTAGCAAAAAAAATGAAGCAATCTAAATCTTTAAAACACAATTAAATTATTATATTGTTTAATGAAAAAAAAAATCTAAATTTCGTCCAAAAACAAATTACCCATAAAATTTAATTAAAAAATAATTCAAACCACATGGATTGAATTGTACTTTTATTTTTTTTAAAAAAAAAAAAAAGAAAAAATCATCTTGGAAATAAATGGTTCAATTTTGCAAGTTAAAATGACGGCACGTGGACGCTGCTTCATTTTCCATCCCCAAACACATCATTTTCAATTTTACACAAAACCTCCCAACCACCCAATTCATTCTAACAGGAAAAATAAAATAAAAATAAAGTTTGTGCAAGCAACTTGGTGTGTCTGTCTTATTCATGACTTTTTCAGTTCATGGGATTCCCTAACTATCAAGTTTAATCCAATTTTCCTTACATCCATTTTTCTTTTTTTTTTTAAAAAAAAATGAGATTTTCTAGCATGGTTTTAGTGAATTTTAATCCAATTCTAAATAAAATTCAATTAAATAAATTTAATTACTATAAAATATTTATTTAATTTGTTGAGATGTAATTCAACTTAATTATTATAATTTTTTATCAACACTTTAATAAATTAAAATTTTAATTTTAATAAATTAAATATTATAAATTTGTTGTTATTATGTAAAAACTAAATAAATTATATATTTTAAATGTGATGTAAATTCGAAATATTTAAATAAAATATAATAATTTTAATAAATAAAATGTTTTATTATTAGTAAACAAAAACAAAATAGTTCCAGCTTGGATAATTTGAAAATATAATGAAGCTGACTTTTCAGTACGTGCAAGATTATATTCATAATCTTTTATATTTTAATGGATTAGTATATAATTATAAATCCATTAAAATATATTCTAAATGCAACTATGCGAACTTCTCTAAATTCCAGCTGGATCCTCCATATTTTTATAGAATATTTGCATACGTGTATAAATTGTTGATACATAAATAATAAACTAATACATAAGTGACATCATGTATCGTATATTTTTGAATTAATATTTTTCTTGCAGCTTTTAAGTTCAATAATTTATATTATATTTTAAATATATGATACTTGTTAGTTGGACCTTACCTGTCACCAATAAGACACCACATATCTTGGGCCACTCTTTAATCATTGCCCTCTCTGAATCTTATTATTATAATTTTCATTAATCCTAAATCTTACTCTTAATTATAATAATTTTGGACATATAATTATTTATATTAATTAATGGAATATTTTGAACTTCAAGCTGGAATTTTGTATGTGAATGCAAGCTACTGGGACAGTTATTAATTACAATTTTTTTTTTTAAAAAAAAGAAAATTGTATGAGCCTTAGTGGTAGGGCAACCAAAAAAAAAAAGCAGTTGGTACCCAGAAAACACGTCGTACTTATAATATATGTATATGTATATATATATATATATTGATTTAAGTATTAATCATAAAAATTATAATTTCATTTTCTGTAATTCCATTTTATTTATAAACTATAAAATAAATGTAATTGTATATATATTATAACTCTTATTTTATTATCGCTGAAGAATAATGTTAATACTAACTTTATATTTGACTGTAATGATTTTACCATTTATGTCAAATAATAAAGTAGGCAAACCACACGGCTAAATTATCATATTATATATACATATATATATATAGAGGATTTAAATGTACTAAAATCAATTCTGAAATGTAAAATTCTATTATTTAACAATAATTATTACAATACAATATATATTTATTTTTACACTGTCTAAACCAGATGTGTAACAGCTCCGGAAATTCATAATGAAATGTATATTAAAAATATCAAATGCGGAAGCAAACTCAAAATTTGAATAACATCCCTTACACTAAAACCAAAAACGTGCTCACAAAATATAAAAGATCAAACTAACTGAAGGAGAAACTTGAAAGTAAAAGCTACGAAGGTGACTATGGAGTCTTTAGGCGTCCCCTTCGTCGTCCTCCTGCGGAACCGGCTCGGGAACGATGTCCTCTTGATCTGAAATGATTAAATAAGGAATGAGCTACACTAGCCCAGTAAAGACATCACGATATCTCACCGTCACGGAGGTAAAGGTGGGTAGAAAACACAAAAAGACCAATGGAGCATATGTAGCAGCCCCGAAAATTCAAAATGGAATGTATATAAAAAATATCAAATGCGGAAGCGAAGTCAAAATTTGAATAACATCCCTTACACCAAAACCAAAAACGTGCTCACAATATAAAAGATCAAACTAGCTAAAGGAGAAACTTGAAAGTAAAAACTACAAATATGACTATGGAGTCTTTAGGCGTCCCCTTCGTCGTCCTCCTACGGAACCGGCTCGGGAACAATGTCTTCCGGATCTGAAATGATTAAATAAGGAATGAGCTACACTAGCCCAGTAAAGACATCACGATATCTCACCGTCACGGAGGTAAAGGTGGGTAGAAAACACAAAAGACCAATGGAGCATAATTTACAACAAAATCTTTTATTAATAATAAAACCTTTACCATTCACTTACCTCGGTGAAATTCATAAGACAATATACGAAAACAAAACATCATCATCATCATGAAATCATATATAAACTGTATAACGTAATACTTATCAAGCCTTTCGTAATTCAATCGTTACACAATATATTTTCCTCATTTACCAGCCCACTAGTATCTATGGGGATCCATAGGGGTCCCGCTACCCGTTAACCCTTAACGCTTGAAATCATTTTTCTGGGGCCGTCCCCATACCCCGTCCGGTATGGGCGCCAAAACTATAGACCTCATTACCCCGTCCGGTATGAGGGTGAAACGGGCCGTCCCCATACCCCGTCCGGTATGGGCGCCAAAACATATAAGATCTCCATACCCCGTCCGGTATGGGAGACCACAATCCCAGTAGGGTTCCCTACGGACCCGGTCCATCCACCATCTCCCAGGATATCTAGTCAGGCTGACCACATTATACAATTACCCATTTACATAATCTATCATTCTCTTTTCCCTCAGTCAGCATCATCAATCCACATACAAACAAGCAAAACAGTAATTTATGCCAAACAGACGACATACAGCATCAATATCTCAGTCATTCAATCCATAATCAATAAAACAGTACAATATGCACACGAAACTATAAAATGAAAACATTAAACCTCATACTGCATTTAAAACTGTAAAACAGACCAAATAACAGTTAACCGACAAACACACTAGACTCGGGCTCCATTAGCGACCCTAAGCAATTTCACACATTCGTTGATTCATGAAATACCGTTTTATTATTTATTGAACTTTAAAACCGTGATAGGAAATAGGGTGAGGGGTCCTTACACGTTTTCGGGGTCCGAACACGGCTTCACAGTGCGCCTACAGGCTGTCCCTAATTTTCCCTGAATTTTTCTCGGGGAATTGAAACGCACTACTGGTACCTGCACGTGTTCCAAAAAAAAATCCCAAATTAGGCCCAGGGCCCCTTTCGGCCCAAATCGCAACTCTGGCACGGCGGCTCCGCCGTGCTCCAGCGACGGCGCTGCCGCTTGCGGCGGCGGTTTGCCTCAGGTTGGCCGTTTTCGGTCGTTTCTGGCCGAATTCGGCCACACTCGCATTGGTTCTTGCGATAAAACAACCCTACGGCCCTCGGGGGGCCGAAAATTTACGGAAAACTGAAGCTTACCGGCGGCGGTACTCTCGGGTGCGGCGGCTCTCCGGTGAAGTTCGTGTTTTGGTGATTCGGCTCCGATCAACCTGTAGAGAAAAGAATGGTGATCACGGTGATATAAAAATTGTATTAAACGGAGGCCGGGAAGGGCCTCATCGGAGGCAAAAATCGAAAAGGGGCGCGGCGGCGCCGCTGGCTTTCGGCCGTATTTTTCGACCGTTTGGCCGGGATTTCGGCTCCGATTTGGCCACTGGGGAAATCAGCGTGGAAAAACGAGTCGGGGGTATGAAATTTACCTCGATCGGCGGTTGAAAATCCCTCCGGTGCGGCGGCGGGTGGCGGCGGCCGGCTTCTGGTTCGTCTTCTCCGGCGAGCGGCAGACGGCTAGGGTTTGTGGTCTGGTGTGGGGGTTCTATTTATAACCATTTGCCTTTTGATCTCAGCCGTCCATTTTGTTTTAATCTGGGCCGTCCGTGCGTTTAAATCTGGGCCGTCCGATCGCACGCTTGATCTGGGCCGTCCAATCGCGCCTACGCGGATCGCCAATGTGGCCCTTTTTGGAACGACGTGGTCTTGCCACGTGGCAGGTCCCGGTTGGCCGGGACTGCCGACGTGGCTCTTTTTTTTTTTTTTTTTCGGCCCCTTTCCGGGCGCTACAGCATAATTTACAACAAATCCTTTTATCGATAATAAAACCTTTACCATTTACTTACCTCGGTGAAATTTATAAAACAATATACGAAAGCAATAACATCATCATCATCATGAAACCATATATATAAACTGTATAACATAATACCTATCAAGCTTTTCGTAATTCAATCGTTACACAACATATTTTCCTCATTTATATAAACTGTATAACATAATACCTATCAAGCTTTTCGTAATTCAATCGTTACACAACATATTTTCCTCATTTACCAGCCCACTAGTATCCATGGTGATCCATAGAGGTCTCGCTACCCGTTAACCCTTAACACTTGAAATCATACTCCAGGGCCGTCCCCATACCCCGTCCGGTATGGGCGCCAAAACACATAAGATCTCCATACCCCGTCCGGTATGGGAGACCACAATCCCGGTAGGGTTCCCTACGGACCCGGTCCGTCCACCATCTCCTAGGATATCTAGTCAGGCTGACCACATTATACAATTTCCATTTACATAATCTTTCATTCTCCTTTTCTTTCAGTCAGCATTATCAATCACATACAAACAAGCAAAATGATAATTTATACCAAACAGACAACATACAGCATCAATATCCCGGTCATTCAATCCATAATCAATAAAACAGTAAAATAAGCACATGAAACCATAAAATGAAAAACATCGAATCTCATACTGCATTTAAAACTGTAAAACAGGCCAAATAACAGTTAACCGACAAACACACTAGACTCGGGCTCCATTAGCGACCTTAAGCAGTTTCACACACTTGTCGATTCATGAAACACCGTTTTATCATTTATTGAACTTTAAAACCGTGATAGGAAATAGGGTGAGGGGTCCTTACTCGTTTCGGAGTCCGAACACGGCTTCACAGTGCGCTTGTAAGCTGTCCCTAATTTTCCCTGAATTTTTTTCAGGGAATTGAAACGCACTACTGGTACCTGCACGTGTTCCAAAAAATCCCAAATTAGGCTCAGGGCCCCTTTCGGCCAATATCGCAACTCCGGCACGGCGGCTCCGCCGTGCTCCGGCGATGGCGCCGCCGCTTGCGGCGGCGGTTCACCTCGGGTTGGCCGTTTTCGGCCGTTTCCGGCTGAATTCGGCCACACTCGCATTGGTTCCTGCGATAAAACAACCCTACGGCCTCGGGGGGCCGAAAATTTACGGAAAACCGAAGCTTACCGGCGGCGGTGCTCTCGGGTGCGGTGGCTCTCCGGTGAAGTTCGTGTTTTGGTGATTCGGCTCTGATCAACCTGTAGAGAAAAGAATGGTGATCACGGTGATATAAAAATTGCATTTAACGGAGGCCGGGAAGGGCCTCATCGGAGGCAAAAACCGAGGAGGGGCGCGGCGGCGCCGCTGGCTTTCGGCCGTGTTTTTCGGCCGTTTGGCCGGGATTTTGGCTCTGATTTGGCCACTGGGGAAATCAGCGTGGAAAAACGAGTCGGGGGTATGAAATTTACCTCGATCGGCGGTCGGAAATCCCTCCGATGCGGCGGCGGGTGGCGGCGGCCGGCTTCTGGTTCGTCTTCTCCGGCGAGGGCAGGCGGCTAGGGTTTGGGGTCTGGTGTGGGGGTCTTATTTATACCCTTTTACCTTTTGATCTCAGCCGTCCATTTTGATTTAATCTGGGCCTTTCTTTTTTGATTAAATCTGGACCGTCCGTGCGATTAAATCTAGGTCGTCCGTGCGCGCGATTGATCTGGGCCGTCCGATCGCGCGCACGCGGATCGCCAACGTGGCATGTCCCCAGTCGACGTGGTTTTGCCACGTGGCATGTCCTGGTTGGCCAGGCCTACTGACTGGGTCTGCTGACGTGGCTGCTGATGTGGCACACACGTTTTTTTTTTTTTTCTTTTCTTCAATTTCCCCGGGCGCTACATCAAGAAAAAATATTTTCACCATGCGGAGTATGTAAGAAAATAATCGTGATGAAAAAGATCGTGGCA
>NW_019014516.1:3016-25468 GCF_000150535.2 Carica papaya
CTATATTTTGTTAGGATTTTATCTCTTCTGCTTTATTCAAAAAAATAATTATTACCTTCTATTTTATGCCACCATCTGCACCTCTTTTTTTTCTTTCTTTCAATCCATGCCCTTTGCCCACTAATAAAACTGTTACCCTTATTTTATATTCTGCAACATGTCTAACAATTAAGTAAAAAAAATCTTCAATTATTTCATGACCACCCGTATTTAATTGCAATTCAATCTATACTCAATAAACCTTATATTATATATAGGTTAAAATGTGTAATATTCCAATACAATCATATGTATATTTAAGGAAATTTAAAATACCCTTTTATTAAAATCTTGAGCACAATTAAAATAATAATTTTTTTTATTTTTTTTACAAAGATATCACCCATATAGATCTGCACCTAGGTGATCTGCGTGGATGAAATTGCCTTACCCGATTGACTAGCTTTGACACCTTACCCTGAGGTGTCAAACCTGTAACACCCGGGTCCAGAATTTAGGCCCGCGATAATTAATTCATAATAATAAAATAAATTAAATTTTTTAATTTAATTTTTTTGTTGAATTTTTTGAAGAAAACTGTGTTTTGGACGCATTTGAAAATATTTTCAAAAGTCAAGGCCAAAATAGAAATAAGAGAGGACCTATTTGAAAAAAAAAATCTGAAAAATTGGGGTAAAAATAAAAATAATAAAATTTTGGCCACGTGGACCGCCACATCAGCAGTGCGGCCGATCACTGTGTGCCGCGTGACAAACACAAGGACATGCATCCACGCATGAAGCCACACAGGCGATCTGCGTGCCAGCAGATCCAACAGCCCAGATCTCCTCCCACACACTCGGATGACCTAGATTCATTCTCTTTTCAGGCACGACCAAACGGTAAGATTTAATCCTATCGTGCGGACAAGATATATTCCCCAAATAAGAAGCGATCCAACGAATGGGAAAGGGCCACGTGTCCATAACGGATGGCCCAGATCGACGCGGGGAGGGTATTTAAACGTCGCATTCAAGGAAACACTAACCCTAGCCGCACCGGTCCTCGCCGGAGAAAAGGAAGAAGGGCGGTCGAAAAGAAAATCGACCATCATTGCCGTCGCACTAAAGCCACCGTCGACATTGGGGAGGTAATTTTTTCTTTCTTTTTCATTCGAAATTTGATTTTAAACCTCCTTACACCCATATTGGAGCCAAAAAGCCAAAAAAGAAGCCGAAAATAGAGAGCAGAGCTCGACCGAGCCTCTGCGGTCACGACCCAAAAACCACTCCGGTGAATCCGATCCTGGTTCCCATTCCCTTCAATCTTTTGACCGTTGTGTTCCTAATCCTTTTCTAGTGCAGGTCGACCGAAGAGAATCCTCGGCCGCGAGAGAGGAACGGCAGAGCCGCCGCACTAAAAAACCCATCCGCTGGTAATGCTTCGGTTTTTTCCTTTTCCGACCAACAGTGTAACACCCACAATTTTCTTTTTGGTGATTAAAATTAATAAATATAAATTTTTATTAATTTATTTTGTATTATTGTATTTTGTTTTATTTAATTTAGAGTAAAAAATAAAATAAAATTTATGCAGGATTTAATTGAAAATAATTTAGGGAAAAATGGGTTAAAATTTGGGTTCTGGGTGTAACTTTGAAAGAAAAATCAGAAAACAGAGGCCAAAACGCAATTTTGGGAAGTTTCCCCATGTCAGACGCGGGGTCAGCAGCCCTACAAACGAGGACGCGTCAAGTGGCAGAGACGCTGACGCGGGGGCCACGTGGGCAATCTGCGTGCCCGCGATCGAACGGCTGATGTCCATTTCCCTTGTGCACGGACGACCTGGATGCGCTCCCTCCCAAACGCGATCAAACGGCCATATTCAAATATGATCGAACGGTCCAAAGTGAATCGCGATGGATGACCCAGAATGAATCGCAATAAATGGCCCAGATTGACTCCCTATTTAATCGTGATCGAACGATCAAGATTAAACGCGATGGACGGTTTAGATCAACAGCGGATGGATATAAATAACCTCCATCCGCACTAGATCCTAACCCTAGCCACCAGAACCCCTTGGCAGAGAAGATGACCCAACCGCTGCCACCCGCCGTTGCACCGGAACCCTTTCCAACCACCAAAAAAGGTAAAAACTTTTTCTTTTGCATGAAATTCAATTTTAAGCTCACTCATGACCAAATCGGAGTGAAAAGACCAGCCAATTGGCCAGAAAACACCGGCGGCACCGCCGCGAGGATTTTCATAAAACACCTCCGAAGAGGCCCTTCCCGATTCCTATTTCGCTTAATTTTTCTACCATTGTGATCAATGTTTTCTTCTCTACAGGTTGACCGAAGTGAAACACCCAACTGCAATGTGAGCCGGAGGAGCTGCCGCACTGGATAGCCCCGCCGTAGGTGAGTTTCAGTTTTTTGTATTTTTTCGATCAATGAGACCCTTTAACGTGTTTGCTCACAGAAATTGATGCAAAATCAGCCGAAAATGGCTGACCAGAGGCGGACCGCCGCCGCAGGCGGTAGCACCATTGCCAGAGCACGGCAGAGCTGTCGTGCTAGATTTCTGAAATTGGCCGAATGGGCCCTGGGATTGATTTTGGATTTATTTGGAACATTTGTAGGTACTATAAGTGCGTTTCAGTTCCTGGAGAAAAATTCAGGGAATCTAGGGACCGCCCGTAAGTACAATAAATCGTTTAACTTTTTGGTGTCAAATCAAGTAAGGATCTCTCACCCTATTTCTATTATGGAATTGAAGTTTAAATAAATAATAATACGGTATTTTGTACAAATTAAATAGATATGCATAATTAATTACGAATTGCTAATGGAGACTAAACCGAAAATTGTTCTCTGTTGACTTATTTTACAGTCTAAAAGTATGATCGTATCTGATTTATCTATTTTATAATTTAAATGCATGTATTCCTGTCTTACCTGACTATTGTTTGATTTGGGATTTAAGACATGATTGCATTACCTTATGCATGTTTATTTGTTTATGTGATTATGTTTAATTTGGTAATAGAGACTAAAGGAAAACAAAAAAGTTGTGTGATCAAATAAACAGATGGAACGATAGCCTTACTCAATATCTTGGGAGATAGTAGACGGACTGGGTATATAGAAAACCCTACCGTGAATATTGTCTCATACCATACGGGGTATGGAGACTTGGTAATTTGGCGCTCATACCGGATGGGGTATGGGGACAGTCTTTTAATTGAGATTGTTAAAGAAAAGGGTTCACGTGTAGCGAGCTATGAACCCCTATGGATACTAGTATGCTGGTGAAAAGAGAAACAATTATGATTTGGTTTATTGTTAATGGATATGGATTTATGATATATTTTATGTTGTTGATTGTTCATGAAGTTGTGATCTGTATGGTATTATTGTCTCTATAGGTTGTTTTTATAAATTCCACTATGGTAAGTGAACGGTAAATGGTTTTATTTTTTATAAATATATTGGTTTAAATTTAATACTCCATTAGTTATTTTCGATTTTATACCAACCTTTGTTTCTGTGTTGGTGATATAGTGTGATATCCTTACTGGGTTAGTGTAGTTTATCCTTTATTTAATCATTTCAGATCAAGAGAACCAGGTTCTAGAGCCCGATCCGCAAGAATATTACGAGTTGATGCTAGATATTTTCTATTTTTCATTTGTTTTCTTATTTTTCGTGTTTCTTTCAAAGAATTAATTCTATAATATTGTTCAGTACTTTTAAGTTATTGTGTAAGGAATGTAAAATTTAACATTTTATTTCGCTTCCACACTTAAATTATTATATATTTCCTTTTAGATTTTTGGGGTCGTTACAAACATAGGTTGTCTAACCTCATTTTTTACAAGTTTCATACAAAATTGGCCAGACCTAGAGGAGACCTGTCGTGGGCGGCAGAGTCGACGTTGGAGCACGGCGGTGCTGCCGTGCCGGAACCATAAACCGGCCAAAAAATTTAAAAATGCTTACTTTTGGCCTTTTTGGAGATATTTTAGAATATGTGATGAGTATTTTTTATTTTCGTAGAAAAAATTCTAGAAACCCAGGAACCGCCAAAAAGTGCAATGAAAAAAGAGGTGTTTCGAATAGCAACCCAAGGTAAGAATCTCTCACCCTTTTCTCCCGTTACGATTAATTGAAGTTTAATAAATGATAACCGTATATTGGTAAATATTAAAAATCGCTAATTAATTACATACAAGCCATCAGTGAAGCCGGTAACTGGTCAGTGTATAATTACTCCAACTTATTTGTGTTGTCTATTTATTCTTATACTGTCTAAATTGCTTACTGTTACATTGTGTGTAATGGTCTGAAACCTTAAAGGAAATGAAGTTATATCTTTAATGGGGAAACGATTAATAAAGTTAGGGTTTACATTCCTTATACAGTAAATTATAATGCCCAATAAGGTTACAGGAATGTCTATTCTACATTTATTCATGAAAAGACAAACGGTAATTAAAAATAAATAAATAGATATCCTAGGGGTTAACCTTCACTAATACTTGTAGGGATCCCGAAGGTAAACTACTCACAACCCTCTTGCTGATCGGGATCTGGATCTTGGTTTTTTTGATCTTAAATTATTAATAAAATGGTGAGTTACACTAACCAATAAGAATATCACACTAATTATTTATACAAAAAACTGAATGTTGGTAAAAATCAAAAAACAACAAATGGAGCTCTTAATGTAAGTAAATACCTTTAACATTAAAACATTTATTCCATACTTACTGTTATTAGTTTTCTAAAACTAACCTATAAGATAAGCACTCATATGACATTTATAATTTCATATACAAGTGAGTAAAAACAGTCATTCTCCCTTTTTACCTACTTACTAGGACTCCTGGGAGTCCATAGGGATGTCCTTCTACTCGTGAATTCAATATCTAGATTCGTCAATTTACTCGATCATCCCCATACCTGGTCTGGTAATGGGCGCCAAACATCACCGTCTCGATACTCCGTCCAGTATGAGGTGAACTATATTTTCCAAACCCTTCCAATATGGGACTTATCAGCCCCGTTCAACTGAGGTAATGTCCACAATAGGGTTTTTCTATGTACTGAGTCCGTCCACCCTTTCCCAGGGTACCCAATAAACTTCCATATAAGCCGATTCTCATCATCCCAACAACTACTAAAGCATATTAACATCTCATTCTATATTCACTTATCAATTTAAATAATATATAAGCAAGTGATATAGTTTATCATAACTAACAACTAGGTAACCAGATAACCAAATAAATAATGCAGGAGGAACCAAATAAACCAAATAATCCAGAAGACCATAAAAACTATCAATCTAAACATGCACAATATGATAGGAAGTAATTTAGGTAGTACAGAAAAATAAATAGAGAAAGCATGACAAATATGAACTAACTGGTTCCGGTTCCACTAGTAACCTATAATATTTTTAGGGTTGTTCTAATTTTTCATAAAATACACAACTATTGATTATTAATCTTCAATTTACCGTAACAGAGAATAGGGTAAGAGATCCTTACTCGGATCGGTATTTTGAAATACTGTACTATCTATTACATCTCTTAACAGGTCCCAAATTTTCTGAAGTTTTTCTGCAGGAATCAAAATAGTCATCACGTACCCAAAAAAAACCTAAAATCGGTGTTAAAAACCCTCTGGCAAGTTTTAGAATTTCAGCATGGCAGTGCCGCCGTGCCCCAGTGCTGGCTTCGCCCTCCACGGCGGTGTTTCACCTTGGCCTGGTCGGTTTCGACTGTTTTAAGCCAATTTTCGCTAGTTTTACAAGTATTCCTACGAAAAAATATGTTAGGGAGTCTTAGTTGGTCAAAAAAGTCGAACAATCGAAACTTATCGATGGGGTGGTCTCGAGGTGCAGTGGCTCTACCGATCCTCCTTCGCTGTTGGAGTTTCTCCTTTGACTAACATGCACATAAAAGGACAGTGAAGATAATGGTTAGAAAATCGTGTGAAACAAAAACGATAAGGGGCTCATCAAAGGAGTTTTAGGATTTCGGCTGCGGTGACTCTGACGGGTTTTGTCTGTGGTTTTTGGCTCACCCACTTTTCATTTTGCTCCGATTTGGCCACAAGGAGACTCAAAATTGAATTCTGAGTGGGTAGGGAAGAATTTTACCTTTTTTGTCGGTCGGCGGTGGCTCTGGTGCAACAGCACCCGGGGGTCAGTCCCTTTCTCCAGCCACTGGTCCTTCTTCTCCAGTGAGGGCAGGTGCAACTACGATTAGGGTTCCCCTGCGACCCGATGTTTATATACTTATCCCGCGTCGATCTGGGTTGTCCATTCACGTCGACGTAAAGCGAGAAAAGTCGTCCGATTGTTGTTTGTTTAAGCCGATTGCATGAGAAAATATGAGTCGTTCATTGCGATTGATCTCATTCGTCTGATCGTGCCTAAGGAGGGAATACATCTGAGTCGTTCAGGCGTACAAGATTAAATCTAGGTCGTTGGATCACTAGGCATGCAAATCACTCACGCGGCCTCCCGCGTGGCATTGACGTAAGTGTGTTTTGCCATCCGACATACTTTGGTTCACCATGGCTGCTAACTGGACCGTCCCACGTAGCCAAATTTTTTATTTTTGTATTTTGGCCCCATGTTTCTAATTTTTCTTTCAAAAATACCCCCGAACCCAAAATTTCACCCATCTTCCCCAAAATTGCTTTCAATTTCATCTCTAACATATTTTTCTCAAATAATTTAATAAAATTAAATAAAATAATATTTTTTAATTATATATATTTTATAAATAAAAAAAATTATCTCATGCCAAAATTTTGAGCCCGGGTATTATATCATGTGCTTTAATTCATTAATTTTAATAGCTTTTTTGTTTATTAGTTTATCTACCCGTTTTGTCCCTATCTATGGGTTGGTTTGTAATAGATGTCTTGATCACGTCTCCTTTAGTTGTTAAGCTAATAATTTATACTGCATGTGTAATTATCGCTCTATTGTTCTGTAAATATGAAATGAGTTGGTTGTGTGTGATTGGTGACTGGTGGATGATGTGAACATTTATGCTAAAGGACTTACCGTGTATCATGAAAAATGGTGTACAAACCCGATACATAGGGCAAACTCTACCGTGAACATTACCTCAGTCGAATGGAGCTGGAAAATCCCATACTAGAAAGGGTTGAGAAGTATTGTTCACCCTCATACTAGACAAAGTATTGAGACGGTGGTACGTTTAGCGCCCATTACGGGACAGGGTATGGAGATGGTCGGTTAATCAATAAATTGGATATTGGGTTCATGTATAGGGGAAACCCCTATAGACTCCCAGAAGCACCAGTAGGTAGGTAAAAAAAGTAAAGTTGACGATTATTGTTTCTTGAAATGTATGATGAATTGTTATATTGATAATAATTTTCACAAGTCGAATTTGAAAACTTAAAATGTGAGTATGAAAACTTATGTTTTTACATTAAATGAATTTACTTAAAAAAGAAAATGGCTTCATTAGTTATTTCATTATTTTTACCAACTTTTGATTTTCTGTATCAGTGTTAAGTATTGACATTCTTACTGGACTAATGTAGCTCATCCCCCCCCCCCTATTTAACCATTTCAGATCAGGAAAACTAAGATCCAGATCCTGAACAGTAAGAAGGTTGCAACTAAAAGTTGCTTCCCGTATCCCATCAAAGTTGACCAGTGGAGATTGACTCTATAGGATTTTAGTTATATTTTTATTTCTGTTATATCAATTTTCTAAAAGGGACATTCCCGTAACCATATTAGACATTCAAATTTACGGTGCAATGAATATAAACTCTAAACTCTTAATTGCTTTCGCTATTATTTTATTAATTCAATATTTTCTTTTCTATTAAATATTGGGCATTGATAAAACCTTTCAGAAATTATAGATTGGCCCAGTTTTTGCGTATTTACTCATTTTAATTTTTTTTTAATTTACAGAAAACTCCTAAATTTTAATTTTTTCTTCATTTAGGTCCTTAATCCCCTCATTTATAATTTTTTGTTTTAATTTAATTATTAAATTTTATTCAGGTGTATTAATTGTCATAGTTTTTTAAAATTCTATTTATTTTGAATATTTCTATTCGCATGTGTTATAATTATTTATATTTTTAATGCTAATTTAAGTCTTAAATTTATCTTAGTTTTTTTTAACTATGCTATTTATATAATTTTATTTTCTTTATTTTTAAATTTAAATATATGTTAAGAAAATACAGTGACCGATTAAGACTTGAATTTATCGAGCTAGTGTAGTATAATTAATTTTTTCTTTGTTGATTCATTTATTTCCAAAAAAAAAAGATTTTTTTTTTTTTTGTTTTCAATTAGTAGAATTTACGTTAATCTAGTATAGACTAAATGACATCCCATATTAAAGATCATATTTTTATGATCAATTTCTATATGGCAATTTGAAAGTTTTGTTTTAAAAAAAAAAAAGCCAAGATCTTATAGTCAATTATAAGTGGCAACTCGAAATTTTAAAAAATAAAAAAGAATAAAGGTCTAATGGAATGAACTTGAAAAGAAAAACTAGTATTTATTTGCAAATTCATGAAAACATGTGAACTTACATTGGCTACTTATTCTGGTCATTGTTTCTTTCCACTTCTATACCATTATGGTGGTAGGCATAATTTTATGTTAGGTATAATACATTTCAAAATAAGGTTACAGATATTCTCATAAACAAAAAAATATTAATATTAATAAGATTGTAATAAAGTTTAAAAACAGTATTTTATAGTAATTTTAAAATATCAGAACTGTTTTGAAACCTAAAAATAAATTTAAAACTTTAACGAATTTTTAAGATTTAGAAACAATATGAGAAATTTTGAGATTCTTTGACTTCAAATTAGTCTTTTAAGGCTCTAATACAATTCCAACATTCCAATATCATTCTAGAACTATGTGTAAATATATCTTGTGATCACACAACTAAATTATTATCAAATAAGATTTTCTTTTTCATTTTTATATAACCTTCTTTTAATTGTAATTGTGAAAATGAATTCAATCAAAAAAAAAATTTATCTTCAATAGAAAAATTAGAATAAAAATTAAAGTGATACAATGATAATTCTTAAAGTAGTAAGAATATGTAGTACAATTCTTGTAAGTAATATAATAATAAAAAATAATAGTTAATGGGATTAAAAACTTTATGTTTAAAGTCTTCAAAGACACCTGTATTTTCATTAAAATTATAAATTTTATGTAAATAAAAATAAATTATTTAAATATTCATTTTCTAAACAATTATTTATATTATCATTAAAATTATAGCTTATAAATAAAACTAAATTATTTAAATATTTAAAATAAATTAGAGTTTAGTATCTTGTAGTTTGGAGTTTTTCAAATCCGATATATATTATTTATTTTTAATAATTTCAATATGTATGACTAAAAAATAATAAAATAATATAATAATCTTAATTAAAATACATTGCTTATTTAAATTTAAACATTGTTTAAATTATGATTAATAATGAACTTCCCACAAATAAAAAAATAAAATTATAATAAAACTTAAAATTAGAAAAAGAAAATAATATTGCAAAAATTTCGGAAAATTTTGTGTGTAGTAAATCTAATACAACTTCACATGTCAAATTTTTTTAAATATATATTTTTTTATATATTTCAACGGTTGATTGACTAATTTCAAATTACAAAATTGAAAATATTAAAAATATATCACATGTATTATATTCAAAATATTTATAATAAATAAATATCAAAATTCACTATAAATTTTCATAATAATTTAATAGTACAAATCATTATAAATGTTCATAACACTTGAAACTTACAATTAATTATATATTGTCATAATTTATTTAGTTATAATAAATATTATTATTTAATTGAGCTTAAACGTTACGTAAGGATGACGCAAAAATTAGTTTGAGTTTTTTATTTTTGTAGTAAAAAAACACGCCTCACATGATCGCATCAACGACATTCGCCATTGGATTTGGTAGCCACCGTTTCTTCTTCTTCTTCTTCTTCTTCTCGCATCGAATTCTCAGACAAAAGCTGAGCGGGTGCGTTTCCCCGATCTTTTCTTTATTCTCTCGAGCACAGAAATTTTAATCCAGTTTGTTTATCAAATTAGGCTTTCTTCTGTTGCATCAGATTCTTCAGGTATATAATTCAGTATCCATGTTTAACTCACTGAACATCTACTGCTGAGCTGAGCTATCAGTTCTTTTTTTTCCTTCTCTTTCATTTGTTTTCAGTAAAAAGCATTATAGTATTTGTGCGTATTGTGAAAATTAATGCGCTTTAATTTGAGTAAGATTCTCTGTTTTTTCCATTTTCACTTTTTTTAAAAAAAATTTGGTGTTCTTTTTGATGGACCTAAACATGGGTTTTCTTTAACGCAAATTCTTGAAAGAGTTTGACGAACAGAGGTTTGTATGTTATTTATAGGACCGTCTGTCTGATTTGTGGTATCTGGGAACTCTTTTATTTTGATGTTAGTTCTAAACCCATTTTTTCCTATCAAAATGAGATTTTAAGGTTGGTGTCTCAGACACTCTAAGGCTTAATTTTACTTCATATTGATGAACCAATTACTCCTTTCTCAAGGCAATTTTGATCTCTTCCTAAGGCTGTACACTGTCCTTGAACATTTTGCCTTTATTGCTTTGTTCACATGTAAAATCTGTCTACTCTTTTTTAAATGGGATGTCCCAGCTTGAATCAAGTTCCTGGAGACTGCTACTTTTTCTTTTCTTCATTCATGTACTATATGCGTGTGATTCATCTCATCTTTCTCTGCTCTTCAACTTCTCAGAAGTGTATTAATTTCTCATTCTTTTTCTTCTGCTGAAGTGACAAATGAATAATCATTCTAGCACTGTTATGTGGAGTTTTAGTTTCTAAATGTTTAGTACTTATTTTGCAGGACTGTAATGACAGATAATAGGGATGATGAGAACTCAACTTTAGTTGATAACTCATTTGGGAAGCTTCCAGATCATCTCCTAATTGAAATTTTTATTCGAGTTCCTGTTACAGACTGGGGAAGAATATCCTGTGTCAAAAAGCATTGGGCAAAAATGTTTGGGGGAGAATGCCTGTGGCAGGCTGCTATTAACAGGACATATCCTCTGGCTAGCCAAGTGAAAAGGTGGCCTGGACCCATCCCTTGTGGGTTGAGCAAAAAGTAATGTAGAATAAGTTGAATGTTAATGCTGTTTTTTCATTATTTTTTTCTTGGGGTCCATTTCCACTCTTCTTTCACTCAGCTTCTTGCCCTTGCTTCAGTAATTCCAGTCTTCAGAAATCATTAAGTAATTGTTAGTAGAATTTGTTCTGCAAGTTTAGTTTTTATGTCACAAAATTTTGAAGAGAGGCCAGACATACTGCTGATGGAGCATTAGTGCATTTTCAGCAACTTGGACATGCTTGATGCTATTGTAGTTTTGATCTTAACCAAAGCCATGTCAAGTCTTCATTTTAATTTCTTGACATCTTTGGGAAGTTTTGATTGCTCAAATAGAGCAATGGAACTTTATAAGGCCATGTGCTATTATGATGAAGGGCATTCTAGTATCTTTATAACTTAATTCGGATATATTAAGATTAACTGGCACATTTCTTATCCTTTTCAAAGCTGAAAGTTGGCTGTCTTTTCTCTTCCCAATAAATAAGTATTATCGTGACTTATTGGTGGATGATTGATTCAGATCAATAATTTATATTTTAGATTTCTTTAAAATTATTAGTTGCATTCATAATCTAGAAGTGCTGCCTTTATCATTAACATCCATTCTGAATGATGGCCTGTCTGCTACAATTACAATATCCATTCTTCTACGCAGAAATGCTCTTCTTTCTGGCTGTTTATGCTCTATCCACAGCCCACTGGCCCATTAGTTAATAGTTGTTCTATTTCCTTATAATACTATTTTCTTTTTGCATAGGGATATTCTAACCACCTCAACTTATGTCTGCAGGAGATATACAGCTTTACATGTCAATAAACACATCTTTGCTTTGGATAGCGATATAGACGAGATAGTTGGTCATGCATACCTATTTTTGAAAGAGCAACTTGAACTTTCAACTATGCCTCCTCCTTCTTCTATACTTCATGGATCCATGATTGGTATGGCACATATTTGTAGAGCCATGTTTTTTGTTCATGCTGGGAGCTTTAATAATGTTTTAGTTTGAATTATATGGAAAAATGTTTCTTCAGGCCGATATCCCTTTCCAATTTGGATTCTTTTTGGTTTATGCTTGTTCCTGCATCTTGGAAATGTGTCCTGTGGTCTTGTGTATTACAAGTCTGGACGCTTGTGCATCCTTTTGATAATGCCTTTACATGTTTTCCATTGTGCCAGTTCAATTATTAACAAGAAATGCCAATATCAACCACTATTTAATATGTTTACAGTAATAAATGTAGATGTGCTTATGCACTTCGGTAGTTACTTTATTTTCAGAGAATTGTAACTGAAGGTTTGAAGCATAGAAAATCTTCTTCTACTTGTCTTAATTTCATTCTTGGTGGTGCTACAATTTATAGAAAATAAAGTAACAAAATAACAACTTCCTAACAAATTTATGGGGAGAAGGAATTGCAGAAATGGTTATAACTATTCTGAAATTCTCTCCACTAGGCAAAACAGAAAAGAAACAAATTTATTTTCTTATGTTTTCAACAGTAACATGATAATTTATCCACAGAGTCAAATCTGTTTTTTAAATGTCTGCCTATTGTAACACATGCAAGTCAAATTCTGCAGAAGTAAAATGATTGTCAGGAGCAACTTCTCCTGAGAAATTTAGTCCAGTTTCTTTAGCTATTAACTTTTTTTGAGATAAATTTTATCTTTTAACTTTGGTAACTGCAAATTTGCTCTGCATGCTGCATGCAATAATTTTAGCAATCTTGTACTGGTTACGTTCAGCCAGTAGTTTTTATGATTTAGCAGATCAGTTTATTGCTTGTGGAAAATCAAGAGACGTGGCCCATGATCTTGCTTCGCAGATCTGGTTGGCTGTTATTGACAATTTAGACGAAAATGATAACGGATTTCTTGTACTGAAGCGCCTTGCACAGGAGGATGATGTAAGCTGCCGTCCTGAATGCTTCTTCCTTCCTTTCTTTGTTTCTTATTAACATATAAGTGAATCTTCAAATGCCTGCAAAAATTCATTTAGCTAGATATTTATGTCCTAAAAGCGAATTGCACGGAAATCAAACACTAGATTTACTTTGCATGAATAATTTAGTAATGATCAAGTGTAATCGTTCAATGCTATTAGTGGGGGTTCTCTTTCTCTTTTGTTGACTACTCTAATCTAGTTTATCAAAAGAAAAACTACTCTAATATATACCACTTCAAAGGACAGAGTTGTTGCAGTAGATCCCAAGATTGAGAGCTAAAAAGTTTCACCCCATGTCTTTAGGAGCTGCTTTCCTCTGTGTGAAGATAGAAAATAAAACACACACACACCAGCACTCCCATATCAATAGAAGGATAGGTTCTTATATCCGTAAGTTTGCATCCCAAGGGACTGTGGACCAGAAACATTCTTAGGCTCTGCATATTTATTTAAGACCGAGCAACATATAAACATATATATATATATGTGTAGGTACAGAGAGAGACAGAGAAGCTGCGTTCAGCCTTTCACTAATATTAATCTCTCTTATTGTTATGCATTTAATGCAGATTTTTCTGCCATTCCCATACTTGAAATCGGTTGAAGTTCAGTGGAAGGTGTTTGAAAGGCTCTTCACAGATTTTCGTGATTGCTTTAGTCATCCGGATTATTATGATATATTGGCATGTGCCAAGAACAAGTTCCAGCCAATACCATCTACATGGTTGGGTTACTAGTCTGCTTCAAATCTTTGTCTGGAGCCTTGCAAGGTTCTTGTATGTAATCACTGCTAGAAAGCTCTGGACTCCAGCCTAGCTAGATTGGCTGGTATCACCCCTGGATGAGGTTATACTGTACCTGATGGAACTGTATATGCTGTTAATAAGAACATTTCATAATACAGACAAAAATGATCCCTTGGCTGTGGCTGAACATGTAGGCTTTCTGAACTCTTCCCTCCCCTGCCATCTACATTTCTTAGAAGCCCGTTGAACATTTAAAAATAATATTATGTAAAGTTTGGATATATAATCATGGTTTCTATCCAGGTTCTGGGGAACCTCCTCGAAAGTCCATGGGAGAACCTGGGAGGTAGCATGGGACTTGTATAAACTGTTACTTTCACTAACCCTCTATTTTTCTTTTTCTTCTCAGGAGAATAACTTGAACCTGTATACGGATAAATACATCTAGAAAATACTAGTTTTGCCATTGTGCTCTGTTACTGGCTATGGTTTTCTTGCATTTCGAATTGCTTAAAGACAGTTAGCTGTAACCGTGAGTAGAAATGTTGATGTGGTCCTTTTTGGTTTGGACTAAACTCCAACCTTTACATTAAATTATGTGATAGAGCGCAACATGTATACTCTATAATTCATGCCTAGAAGTTCAAGGAGATCCAAACTTGAAAATAGTACTATAGCACATGAGACATGAAAGAATCTCCCAAGGTTAAATGCATTCTTATTGTTTTTAGTTACTCATACGAAAATGTATTCTTATCGTATTTTGTTTATTTAAATGTTATACTATGAAATTTTTTTATTTTTAAGTTAAATAAAAAATATATTTTAAAAATTATTATATCTTTTAATACACTGTAATATAGGTGCATAAAAAAAATTGTAAAAAATTTTATTCAAATTGTTGCATTAGAAGGTAATGCAATTTAATTGTTGAATGGCTTAGAAGATACTTGTTGAATGGCTGAAGTAATAAATGATACAATCCAAATACTGATAACTATCGAAAAAAGTAGCTATGCTCCGATAATTTTTAAGAATAGATAATGTTATAACTCTTGAACGCTTGCTATAAGTCTCTATAAAATGCAAATAAATAACTATAAAAAAAGATAATATAGTATTTATACTACCTATGTTTAATCTACCATTCAATTGAGAACATATTAGGTCTACTAGTATATAGAAAAATATATTTCTATATAAATTCTATTACAATATATAGAATTAAGTTTCACTTTCTAGGGATATTTACTAGTTAGACCACGCAAAACATGAGGCAATGAACTCCAATAACTCGTCTTTGTGCTAGATAAATCAAACACTAACTTACTATAAAAACAACATAATTAACATTTAATATTTTCCTATTATAATAAAAAAAATTAATTTCTATTGAAAAACAACTAAAGAATTATTTTTACCGAAAAGTAGCAATTGTCTACAATAATTCTTTTTAAAAAAATTAAAATGATAAGCAGGTAGATAATAGATATGTAGAAGATCTCGAGTTCATGACAACACAAAAATGATCCTAACAGTGATAGAAATAGAGAGTATGAACTTGTTATATGAAGCGACGATCACTAAATGTTCGACTGAAATGCAAGGAGTGTGGTGTTGGGGAGGATTAGTTTTCGTGTGTGAGATAATGTGTGATTAGGGGATGACATTTTTTATTCAAATTCACTTTGACTTGTTTGAACCAATTCAATAAAGTTTTTTCTTTCTTTTTGTTGAAACGAGTTTATGTCAAGTTAAAATTTGACATTCCAAAATTTGTAACGGTCCCGAAAATTAAAAAGAAAATGTATATAAAAATTATGAGTGCGGAAGCGAAATAAAAAATTTGATTAATATCCCTTACACAATAACTAAACATACTAACAATAGCAAAGAATAAGTTAATTAAAGGAAATACTAGAAATGAGATACTATAAAGAAAACTATAAGATCTCTAGGCATCTACTCGCCGTCTTCCTGCGGAATGGGCTCGGGAACGAAGTCCTCCTAATCTGAAATGGTTAAGTAAGGAATGAGCTACACTAGCCCAGTAAAGACGTCACACTATATTACTGTCACAGAAGTAAAAATTGGTAGAAAAAAAAAACGACCAATGGAGCACAATTTTTAACAAATTCATTTATCAATAATAAAACCTTTTACTATCCACTTACCTCGGTGAGATTTATGAAAACGACTCATAGAAACAATAACATCAAAGATATCATGAATTCATACACACTCTGTAACATAGCACATGTCATACTTTTATATTTTAATCATCAAACAACAATTATCCTCTTTTATCAACTTACCAGTATCCATGTGGATCCATAGGGGTTCCCGCTACACGTGAACCATTTACTTTAACAACTTAATTCCATGGTCGTCCCCATACCCCGTGTGATATGGGCACCAAAATAATAAACTTCAATATCCCGTTTGGTATGCGGGTGAAGCGGGTCGTCCCCATACCCCGTCCGGTATGAGCACTAAAACATTTAAAGTTTCCATACCCCGTCCGGTATGAGACAACGTTTTCGGTAGGGTTTCTTATAGACCCGATCCGTCCACCATCTCCCAAGATATTTAGTGAGACTGTCATCCTATCCAATTATCAATTCAATCTCATTCATATTTGTTCTAAGTCTCTGTTACCCAATTAAACATAAATATTTAAGCAAGCAACGTGCATTTAACAAGGCAAGCATACATTAAATTCACGAAATCAAGCAGCAGTGAAGTATACAGTGATTCATGTATTCGAAACCATAGAATAAATAAGTCAGATACCATAATGCTTTTAAAACTGTAAAATAAATAAAATAAGAACTGATAGAGAAACATCTCCGATTCGGGCTCCATTAGCAATCTTAATTAATTATACATCTCTATAAATTGCAAAAATACGATATTTCCATTTATTAGAACTTTAATCCCACGATAGAAAATAGGGTGAGCGATCCTTATTTGATTCAAAGTCTAAAACTGCTTTTTTTATTACGCCTACGGGCAGTCCCTAGATTTCCTGAATTTTTTTTTTTTTTCGGGAACTTAAACACACTCACGGTACCTACACATGTCTCCAAATAACTCAAAATTAGACCCAGGGCTACTCGGCCAATTTCAGAATTTCGGCACGGCGGCTCCGCCATGCTCGGGCGATGGCGCTGCCGTACACAGCAGCGATCCACCTCGGGTTGGTTGTTTTCGGCCATTTCTGGCCGAATTTAGCCAAACTCGTACCAGTTCTGCGAGAAAACACATGTAAGGCCCTCGGTGGGTCGAAAAAACACAGAAAACCGAGACTTACCGGCAGCGGGGCTCTCCGGTGCGGCGGCTCCTGCGGCTCGAGTCGCGATTTGGTGTTTTGCTCCTGTTAATCTGTAGAGGAAGGAACGGTGGTCACAATTGTGAAAAAATTACATCGAACAGGAATCAGGAAAGGCCTCATCGGAGGCAAAAATTGAGAAAAACCGCAGCGACGTTTTCCAGCCAATTGGCTGGTATTTTGGCTCCAATTTGGCCACAGGTGGGTTTAGAATCGAATTCCAAGTTAATGAGAGAATTTTTACCTCGTTTGGCGGCTGTAAAGTTCTCTGGTGCGGCGGCGGGTGCCAGCGGTCGGTTCCCCGGTGGCTGGGCTGTCTTCTCCGGCGAGGACTCTGGCGGCTAGGGTTGGGGTTTGGGTGTGGATGAGATTATTTATAACCTTCTGCTTTTAATATGAGCCGTCCAATCGCGATTAAATAGGAAATGAATTTGGGTCATTCATCGCGATGCAATCTGGGCCGTCCGTACGCGATTCAATCTGGACCGTCCGTACGCATGCAATCTGGGTCGTCCGTACGCGCTTTTGATCTGGGCCATCCGTGTGCGCGAGAACGGATCTCAGCCGTTCGATCGCGCGCACGCAGATAGCCCACGTGACTCCCTTCCGCGTGGCCTCCCGCGTCAGCGTCTCTGCCACGCGGTGTGTCCTGTTTGGGCAGGGCTGCTGACGTGGCTACAATTTTTCTAAATTGCGTTTTGACCTCTGGGTTTCGATTTTCTTTTCAAAATACTCACAGAACTTAAATTTCATCATTTTTTCTCAAAATGTTTCAATTAATTCCAAAATAATTTTATCCCCTTTATTATGATTATTTTATTTCTATTTAATTAAATTAAAACTAAATTAAAAACTATATATTATTCATAATAAATTATTATTTTTATATAAAAAATTACAAAAAAATTTAAAATAAAATAAAATAATATTAATAAAAATAATAATAATTTGAGGTGTTACAAAATTTGTCTGAACTCAACCGGTATAAATATTTTTTAATTTTTATTATTAAAACTATATTATATTAATAAATATGTTTTAAATTTTTAAAAATTATATTTATATTAATGTAGTAAAATTGTTAGACTATATGTCTTACAAAGTTAAAATAATCTAAAAAAATTATAAAAAATTCAATTTCTCTCCAAATTTGGAACATTCTCAAAGTTACCTTTTATGTATGACAAGTAAATTAAGATTTAAATTTAATTATTTTTTAAATCTATGCTTTTATGGTATGTTTATTATTTATGAATATATGTAAACATTATATATCTACAAAATCATCAAAATATAAATAAAACAGTAGAAAATTAAAATAACATTTTAAAATTTTCTAACTTTATTTCATTGTCTTTATTGTTAATTACGTAATTTAATTTTATGAATAAAATAACTACAAATTTAAAAAAGCAAATCATATTTTCATATGCAAGAAAAAAAATCTAACTATTTTGTCTTCAACTTTTCTTATTTCACATTTATCTGGCCAAACATACCAATTAAAACGGTAATGTCAGTAAAGTAAAACGACAGTTAAAAAAAATCACCAATCAAAGGAATAATGATAGGGAGTTCGGAGTAATTTTGGAAAGTTTTGGAGGTTAGTTTGGTAATTTAAATACATAGCACAAATCAAAACAACTTTTTGGCGGGGGGTTTGGCTTTGTGCACTGAGACAAGAGCTTTCTTCTGACAATATTCTCTGTACGACACTCACTGTTTTCCTCGCTCTTCGTGCTCACAGATCTCTCTCCATTTTTATATATAATTTTTATTCAATAATTCTTTTTCTAGAAATAAATTACATAATAATAGAAAGATTAAATTAAATGGAGAGAGATCTGTTACTGTAATATGCTAATTACTTGGTGAGAGTGTTTAATGGTGGTAAAGTAATAATTATAAAACAAAATCAATATTAGTAAAATATTTAGTTGAAAATGAAGAAATTTTTAATGCTCGCATTTATTTTCTTTCCTCGTAATTGTTAATACATTACTGTTCTCTCCCTCCAACTCATCCACTCACTACTTTACTCCCTTTGCTTGCTCCTGTTTTTTTATTTTTAAAGTTTCTGGTTCTGTATTCTCTCCTCTCTAAATTTTTTTATGGAAGCTTGATCTCGTCGGATTTCTGGGTTCGTAAATGTTGTTTTGCTCTAAACTTTGTTGGGTTTTAAAGTTCTTTTCCTTATATTCATAAAGTTTTTGTCTTTTGGGATTCTTAATGATGCTTGTTTGTCTTTTTTTCTTTTTACATGTAGTGTCACAGGAAGATTTCATTCACTCTTAGCAGTGAAATGAGAGCGAAAATCTACAGGAGAGAGAGAGAGAGATTTGTGGTATTTGAGTGGTGTTGATTAGCAGTCAAAAAGTTCTTGATTTCATGTGTTTTTTTCTTTGGCTTTAGTGTAGTGGGTTTGTACTTTTGACAGCAAAATCATAGACAAGTTTGCAAAATTTTTAGTCGGTTTTTGATTTTATTTGCACTGGTGCTACTTACTCTCTTGTTCAACAGCAGGTGATCTTCTGAATGCATTGGCAAATTTTAGAGCTGTAAAGGAAATATGGAAGCGCATTGTGCTTGGGTTAAGTTTTTAAATAGGAAAGTACTATTCTTTTTTTGGGTAAGATTTTAGATTCTGAGGTGTTTTTGTGAGATTTTCAGGGTTTATCTGCATTGAACTAGGGTTTTTTACTTCTTGTTTTTTTTTCCTTTCACTTGGAGATCTCTCATGGGTTCCATTTGAGGCTTTGAGAAAACAAAAGTACACGAGTGTTTATTATTTTCTACGTACAGAAGTATTGCTACTTTTGTTTGAATCTGTGATCTGAAGTGAAGTTGTAAAAGGGATCTCATTTTCCGAGGAAGAGATCCTCCTTTGCTTATGGATTTCTTCAAAGTCAAAAGATTCAGAAAAGCTCACAAGAGGGACCCAGAAAAGGCTTTAGAAGATAAATCTGTGCCACAGCAAGAGCAACCAAAGAGTGAGAATGGCGGTGGAGATTTGGGTAAACAATCCCCTAAAACTGACCTTGCTGCCGAATTTGAGGATGATGATGATGATTTCATAACAAATGAGGTGAAGAGAAGGTTGAAAGAACTAAGAAAAAACAGCTTTATGGCATTGATTCCTGAGGAAGAGGAATTATTTGCAGAAGAGGATGAAGAAGGAGAGGAAGGGGGTGATACAAGCTCCAGTGAGTGGAGGGACGTTGAAGCTGAAGTTCAGCAATGGTGGGTTGGTTTTGATGCTGCATATGACAAGTACTGCGACCGCATGCTCTTCTTTGACCGGATGATCTCACAGCAACTCAAAGAAGATGGTAAACATTTCTGTCATGTTCTTTTTTTTCCTCAAATATTTTGACATCTTGGTGATAAATCTTTTGTTTCTTGTTTTCATACACAAACACACACACACACACGTAAATAAATGTATATATCAGAGAGAATCTATTTCATATATCAATTGTCTTTTGTTCTTTTCTTTTCTTGTACTCATTATTTATTTTGTAACTTTAGGCAACAGCATTTATTTATTCTGGACTAGAAAGCATTTTGCTAGATTCATGAGATCTACACACTTGCGATGACAGTGATGCCATTTAGCTAGTTTATATATTAAAAAATCCAAATTGTAGCTTCTAATCTGATTTATGAGTAGTTCTCTCGAAGCTATTTCTTAAGAACAATCTAAACTTCAGGCAACAGCATTTTTTAGGAAAGAAGCTTTGGTTTATTTGGTGCTTTAATCTTTAAATTGGATAACATACTCTCTGCAAATTTTTGTTGGATTTGTCTTTCAAGTCTAGCATGAAGATCTAGTGACGCATTGCATCTATATTTTATTTGACAAGCCTTTAGTCTTGCAGGGAATAGTACCTTGGAGGATTTACTGAGAACAGGCTAGCATAAATGTGATTAATCTCAATTTTATGTCTTCTCCTATAGAATAGTAGGATGCTATTGGAAAGCTGTTAGTCCCACTTTTTGCTTTGTATTCCTAGTTTTTCCGGAATTACCTTAGAAGCATCCGGTTGTCCTCGTAGATATTGTTAAATCTAGGGTCTCCGTGGCAACATATATGCAAGTGAAGTGACAACTGAATATGCGTCTCACAACTAAGATAATGTATTTGTGGTGAACTCATCGTGCTTGTATGTGTTTTCAAATAGAGTGCCCTGCCTTAACAACTAGAAGTTGCTTCTACTCTCTACTTAAGAATTTTGATGTTGGCCATCCTTATTGGCAAGTTTGCTATCATGGTTAGTGAACAGCAATGTATAACATTTATATAGCATATCTTCATAACAAAGGTTTTTGAATCATCCTATCTATCCAAATGCTGAGGTTTTGTCCTACCAAATAATTGGCTGCTGATAATGGATAGCAGATTAGACAAGATATTATTTGAAATATATTCTGTAACTAAAAGTTCCATTATGTTACAGGCACCCAAGTCCCCCCAACTCCATCACCAAGGTCTGCATCTAAGAAGCTTACATCTCCTTTTCGGTGCCTTTCTTTGAAGAGCATTGACGATGAAGAAGAAACTGAACATCTGCAGCAGCCACAGTGTGATCCATGTCAGGATCTTGAAGTAGCCTATGTGGCTCACATTTGCTTAACTTGGGAAGCACTTCATTGTCAATATGCTCAGCTGAACCAAGTAATCTTATGTCAACCTGAGAAGCCCACCTCTTACAGCCACACTGCCCAGCAGTTTCAACAATTTCAAGTTCTGTTACAGAGGTTTATTGAAAATGAACCTTTTGAGCAAGGTGTCCGACCTGAAATTTATGCTCGTGCAAGGAATCTTTTGCCTAAACTGCTGCAGGTTCCTAAGGTTCAAGGTAATACTTGTGGGTCTTCAATCATGTTTAGATTGTTCTAATCACAGAACTAGATTTAACTTGATCATGTCTATAGTTTCACTTTCTGTCCTGAACTGGCAACTTGGTTTACATTTCCTGATAACAGAATGGCTATTTTTAAAGAAGATTTCTTCGTTTGTTTAATATGCGTGTGTTATAAAGCAAACTGCTTTATTATCTTGCAGGTACAGTTGAAAAAGAGATGGTGGATGTGGAATCAGATTTGACAGTCCATGTCCCTGAACTTCTCAGGATAATTGAGAACTCCATTATTACTTTCTACATTTTTCTGAAAATGGATAAAAGAAAAGCAAATGGTGTTCTTAACTTGTTTGTGAGCC
>NW_019014516.1:55337-79533 GCF_000150535.2 Carica papaya
ATGGAAACCTTATCTTGGATATTACAGTACAAATATGAAAGCTGTAAGCACTATGAGAAAACATCAGTGTGCTACTTTGATTAATCTAAATGGAGAAAACTAGTTTTAAATATATTATTCTGATTGTTATACCATGTTTGAATCTGTGTAAATTAATTTGCTGTGGGCTATTCAACAACACATATCCCTTCCTTGCAAACAATAAATAATTGATTCTGAGATAAAGGCTATTAGTTCCTGCAGACTTCCACTTTCTAATAATTATCAAAAAGACCTTTGATCTGGGTCTCTATTAGCTCATTCTGGTAAAAAATTCCATAACAGCTGCTGCTGTTATAGCCCACGTTTCTCCATGAACAGTATATCTTTCCAAGCTTCGTAAAACATCCCGGTGATGCCAGATGATGGCATTACTTTCAAACAACTAGCACCCCACCCTCTGTAAACTCCCAACAAACCCTCTTCTCGATAACCTCTGCAAGTGCTGCAATCATGTGGGGCGGGCACTTACCCTGCAAAGCTCCCACCATTAGCCGTTTTCTTGCGACTTCTAGTGGAAAGCTGATGGTGCTAGCAGTTAACCCTGCCAAATCGTTCATTATTTAAGACAATCAGTTCATGCAATCACAAACCTGATATACAAATCTACTATCATGATATCCATCAAACAGATTAAAATTTTCCTATGTTTCTCAAATTCCATACAAAATGAACAGTTAGCATGCATCATACAAGCAGCCTGTTTTTCTCTGTCATCATGGAAACCATGTCTTCCAATTCTCAAAACCTATGAAGCGTGCCAGACCAACGAACACCATTATTTCTTGCAACAGAAAATATATTCTACCTAGACAGGAATAATGATATCATTTCCAAAATTCTACCGATACAGAATATACCCTTATTTGCAAAATGGAAGACCTGACGATATAGTCTTCAACCCATTAGGAGTACTATCACGAATGAATGTAAGACAGATAGATAGCTGAACGTTTGCTTGGTTAACAGGAAGTCCGCTAAATAGATATTATCAAGTAGCACCTTTTGATGAGAGACATGAACAAGAGGTTTTGAGAAATCAATGTTTTTTGAATTATATGAAGTGAGCAAACAGCGAATCCATGGGGGATTTAAACCCAAGTACCCAGCAAAAAAAAAAGAATATTTACCAGAAGAATGGGAAGTCCTCTTTAACAGCCTGTTATAATAGGGAAGCCCCATGTCTTGAAATTAATTCATCAAGTTGATAATCAAATACATGGGTATTTCAGGGAATATTATGCAATTGTACACAACCACCCACCATTATTGGATCCATCAATCAGAGAATAAAAATATAATTGAAAGAGTCCATAAACAAGATGAAAAATTATTTACTTTCATCAACATTTTCAACTGCCTATCCCAAGACATGTTTTCAACTAACTACCAACCAGAAAACTACAAATTCTTCCTGGTACTTTATAATATCAACAAAGAAAGGTCCTGTTGAGAAATAAAGATGCTCTTCCATTGTTTTTCTGACCATGAAAAAGGAGCCTGTTTACTGCTATTCAAAGAAATCAGAAGCACATTCCATATAAACCCTTGTAATTATAACCTAGTTCCTCACCTGATAGAGCTCCAACTAGGAGCATTTCTGGACGGTTTAGAGTCTTCTTATTCTTTGCTTCACAATAGGAAGATTTCATGGTCTCATACATGAAATAGTAACATGTGCTGTACGGAAGCATGCCAATTAGCGTAGGTGAAATACCAGCATAAAAGGCACCAATACCACCATCCTTGTAAATCTTGTTAATCGCAATGCTTAAGTTAGGATATATATCAGGACTCACAGTCAGCCTATCCTGGGAAAGATTGGAAGGAAAACCATCATCCTCATAAACTTCATAATCAAAGGTTCACTACAACATACATCTGAGCATCCCGTACTTTTCCAGCAGTTAATCACAAGACAAAGGGAGGCCATTAACCACTACTAATCATGGAAAAAGCAGAATCAAAATTATCATCATGAACTACAATAAAAAGCAAAAGATAAATAAGATTATTTACTTCCTGAAAACATAACAAGAGGAAATTGTTCTATTTTATTCTTTTCATAGAGAAGAAATGGCCAAGATGCAATACCTTCAAAACTTCAAGAGGATGACAAGCAAGCGTGCTGACAATACCAGCAGCTGCACCAGCCACAGCAACTGGAGAAATCCAGGAGAGAGAGAAGTTTAAACCGATTTGACCAGTTTGGACCTTCAGGCATTCTTTCTGTCTCCATTTCTCCTGTGTTGATGTCATTGCTCGCTTCACCCACTCAAATGTTCCCAGCTCAATTGCCTGGGTGGGGATTATTCGGATCATATTGATTGTATTGCCAGCCCAAAGCCCTTGCCAACCCTGCTGCTCAATGATCTCAAGGAAACTACCAGAAATATTTTTGGATCCAACACCGACAACCATTCGAGTCCTGCAATTTTCACATCATAAATATGAAAATGTACTCAGCTGCGTCACAAACTTGTTACCAGTCACTACTTTAGTGAAATATATCGAAATAAAAATAATGGATTAGTAAAATTCCTATCAGCATACGGTTTCAGCATATAATTGGTCACGATCAATTATTTAACATGAGAATAGAACCAAAAATAAATGTTCAAATCACAATTCCCCAATTTATATTAAAAACTTAATTTTACACAAACTACAGTAGATCTGTAATTGTGCTTGATTTACACTTTCAACCTGGTAGCCATGAGTGAGAAGGTGAACTAGAATATAATAATAGACAGATCTTTTTTCTACTAGTTTAGACTTTTGAGATAATTGGTCGTAATTATTATTAAAAAATTTGGCATTTAATATATTTTAATAACTTAATGAGATATACGTTTAAAGCAGATTTAAATAACACCTCGACCAGTTCAGCAGGAGTGGAGAACCTCCTGACATCCAAAACTACTAGCCTAACGGACAAATAACACATTGATATTGCAAACTACAAATCAGATAACTCTATGGCATATGATATAGTTGAAGCCAAACTGTGACCAGAATGCCATCTTTACATCAATCAAGAAGACAACCATAATTGTCAATTGAACATGTGTGCCATCTCTCAATATAATGATGAATATTACTCAACAGCTAAAACATCCAAGGTTACCACCCATAACTTTAAATTCCAACACTGAGTGCCCATTAGAATCATTCATTTTAAACTACCATGTAGTTTCTGAAGAAATTATGAAGCTATTTTGAGAGAAGTTTTTTCTCTATTTTTCTGCTCTCTTTTTCCAGCTCCAAAGGATCATATTTTATACACAAAATGAATAACAACTTTTCTGCAGGAGAGCCAGATTTTACGGGTTAAGAGAATATTCAGAATTGATGTAGGTGACACACCACCAATTCTGTTATTCTCCTTTCTACGGTACACAAAAAAGAACAAAAGAGATGACAACTATTTTCCTTCTAAAATAACAGCTATTTTCTACACTCCCCCTCAATCTAAGTTTACATAAATGTTGTGTAAACTTAGATTTGATACAATATTTTCAAATACATGTTTAGGAAGAGGTTTGGTTAGTATATCAGCAACTTGTCGATCTGTGGAAACATAAATAATGTCTATAACACTGTCTTCAATCTTCTCTCTAATGAAATGCCGGTCGATTTCCACATATTTTGGCCTATCATGATGGACTGGATTTTTAGTCATTCGGATAGTTGACTGATTTTCACACCATACTTTTATGGGCATTCCTGGAGTCACGTTTAGCTCTTGCAATACTCTCTTTAACTAGACACCTTCACATATACCATGGGCAAGGGCTCTGAATTCAGATTCTGCACTACTCCGTGATACCACTGATTGCTTCTTACTTCGCCATGTAACAAGATTACCCCAGACGAAGATTCAGTACCATGAGGTTGACCTCCTATCATTGACTGAACCAACCCAATTAGCATCTGTATAAACTTCTATCTCCATGTCTGTGTTCTTTTGGAAAAATAGGCACTATCCTAGTGTTTTCTTTACATACCTGAGAATCCTGTACACAGCTCCCATATGTGTGTCAATTGGTTGACTCATAAATTGGCTCACTGTGCTGACTGCAAAGCTTATATCTGGTCTCGTATGTGCCAAATATATGAGCTTCCCAACTAACCTCTGATACTGCAAAGCTTATATCTGGTCTCGTATGTGCCAAATATATGAGCTTCCCAACTAACCTCTGATACCTTTCCTTATCAGTCAACTTGTCACCCTGACTCTTGCCAAGTTTCACAGTAGAATCCATGGGTGTCTGCAGGCTTGCAGTCGAGCATTCTGGTCTCCTTTAGGAGATCAAGTACATTTTTCCGTTAAACTACGGAAATTCCCTTCTTTGATCGTGCAATCTCCATGCTTAGAAAATATCTGAGTATTCCTATATCTTTTATCTCAAATTCTTTGGTCAGGAACTCTTTTAATTTCTGAATTTCTTCACCATTGTCCTCTATAATTATAATATCGTCAACATAAACTATTAAGATAGAATTCTTACCCGAGTCGCAATGTTTGACAAATAAAGTATGATTTGACTAACACTACTTATATCCCACTTGTTTGACAACTTTTGTGAATCTTCCAAACCATACCCTTGGAGACTGCTTGAGTCCATAAAGTGCCTTTCTGCGTCTGTACACCTTATGAGAGTTATCGTTTGTCTCAAAATCCGAAGGGATGTCCATGTACACTTCCTCCTCCAAGTCTCCATTAAGGAAAGCATTCTTCACATCTAATTGGAACAAGGGCCAGTCTAGATTTACTGCAAAAGAAAACAAGATCTGTATCGTGTTGTGCTTGACTACAAGCGAAAGTCTCTTGATAGTCTATTCCATACGATTGTGTGAACTCCTTTGCCACCAAACGGACTTTGTGTCTGTCTATACTGCCATCAGGATTATATTTAGTAGTAATAGTCTTACCAGTCGGGTCCGGGACGGTAGGAGACAAAGTCGAGTCATGGTAGAGCTCAGTCCTTGCTGGAACACTACCTTTTTAGGCCTTGTTCTTCCTAGTGTAGACACGTAGTAACGACCCATGAACTTGAAATGAAATAAATTATGAATTGAATGCGGAAGCGAAATAATAAATTATAATTTACATTCCTTACACAATAATTCGGAATACCCAATAGTACTACGGGAATGACCCTCCTAAAAGAACAACTAATAATTAAATAAATAAATAAAAAGTAAACAAACTGAATGTCCTACTCGCAACCCTCTTGTGGATCGAACTCTGGATCTTTGATCCTCTTGATCTGAAATGGTTAATGAAAAAGTGAACTATACTAACCCAATAAGAATATCACGCTACTCACCGACACAGAAATGAAAGTTGGTAAAAATTATAAAAACAATTAATAGAGCTCTTAATTTAAGTAAAATTCATTTATCATAAATAAAATCATTTACCGCATGCTTACCGTAGCGAGATTTCCAAAACCAACCTATAGAGTCAATAACATAAACAATATCATAGTTTCATATTCAATCAGTCGAAACAACAACTTTCTCATTTATCAACCTACTGGTATCCATAGGGATTCATAAAAATGTTTCCACTACACGTGAACCATTTTTTAATATTTTCAACTAACGGGCCGTTCTCATACCCCGTCCGATATAAGGGTGAAACGAGTTGTCCGCATACCCCGTCCAGTATGAGCGCCAAATTATCAATCTTCTATACCCCATCCGGTATAAAGCAACGTTCACGGTAGGGTTCCCTATGTATCTGGTCCGTCCATCATCTCCCAAGATATCCAGTAAGGTTACCATTCATCCATTCACTTAATCAAACAATTTCCCATTTACCTTTAATTTCCAGTTTCCCAATTAACTATAAATCATGTAAAACAAGCAATACAAACATCAAGTAAACACAATCGAATTATCATACCAATTCCAATATATTATCATGTATTCGAAACTGTAAAATCAATTAATCAGTAAAACATGGCAAATAGTAATAAATAACCGATTCTGTCTCCATTAGTAACCTTTAATTATCGATATTTTTAAATTACCCAAAATACCATATTATTTATAATTAAACTCCAATTCCATAACCAGGAAATAAAATAAGAGATTTTTATCCGAATTAGTGTCCGAACGCTAAACTTTTGGCTGTGCCTACTGGCGGTCCTCGGGTTTCCTGAATTTTCTTTCAGGGATTAAAACACGCTTCAAGTACTGACGGCGACTCTGCCGGCTCACCTTCGCGGTTGGGTGTTTTGTTTCGATCGACCTGTAGAAAAAGAAATGGTGATTACAATAATAGAAAAATTACACGCAATGGGAATCGGGAAGAGCCTCATCGGAGGCAGTTTTTGTTTTTTCCCGCAGCGGCGCCGTCGGGCTTTACCCGTGGTTTTCGCCTTATCCGCCGGTCCTTTTGCTCCGATTTTTTTACCTCTTTTGGCAGTCGGAAGTGGTTCCAACGCGGCGGCGGGTGGCAATTAGCTCCCTTCCTGGCGTCTAGCTCTTCTTCTCTGGTGGAGGTCTGGCGACTAGGGTTAGGATTTTGTATGAAGAGGGGTATTTATATCCGTTTTTTTTTAATCTAAGCTGTCTATCGCGTTTGATCTGAACCGTCCGATCACGTTTAAATAAGAAGTGAATCTGAATCATTTATCGCGATTTGATCTGGGTCGTCTGATCGCGTTTAAATAGAAAGTAGATCTGGGTCGTTCATCGCGTTTAATCGCAACCGTCCGATCGCGTCTGAGGGAATGGTTTCGGACCGTCCACGCGCGCGAAAACAAATCTGGACCGTCCAATCGGGGGGCACGCGAATTGCCAGCGTGGCCTCCCGCATGGCACCGCGTCAACGTGCCTTGCCACGCGGGGCGCTCTGGTTTGTTGGGTCTGCTAACTGGACGTCCTACGTGACACATTTTTCTTAAATTGCGTTCTGACCTCCAGTTTTCAATTTTTCTTTCAAAAACACCTCCAAAATCCAAATTTTCACCCCTTCCTCCTAAAATTATTTTCAAATTCATCCTTTACCTATTTTTTTTTTCTAATTTTACATTAAATAATAATTTATAAAATTAAAAATTAAATTTTATACATAAATTTTGAATTTTACAAATTAATTTCAGGTATTACACACGTAACTCCTTTGTTGTAGATAATGTATTTTCTACTTTGGGCTCATTTTGTGTGGGTGATATCTGGTGCGTGTGGACAAGTGGTGAAGAAATGGTAGCTTCCCAAATGTGACATTCCTGAGCATGTTTCTCCCCCTGAATGTCATTTTTGGGATAAAATAGTTTATCTTCAAAAAACGTGACACCCATAGTATGATAGAATTGACGAGTATCTAGAAAGAAGTATTTGTATCCTTTTTGATGAGGAGAATAACCCACAAAAATGCACTTAAGGGCTCTAGGATCAAATTTAACCCAAAAGTGTGAGTGGACATGAACACATGCAGAGTAGCCAAAGACCTTTAGTCGTAGGAAATATAGGATACAAGAATGTGCAAAAGATTCTGAGAGAAGATTAAATGGGGTTTGGTACTTGAGGACTCAGAAGGGCATTCTGTTTATCAAGTGGCTGTGAGTACGGCTTCCCCCCAAAATTGTTTTGATACATTCATAGCAAACATAATGGACCTGGTGACTTCTAGAATGTATCTATTTTTTCTCTCAACAACACCATTCTGCTGAGGGAAATAGATGCATGAACTCTGATGAATTATACCATTTTCAGCAAAATAACTATTAACGGTTGATGTAAAGTACTCACAAGCATTATCAGATCTTAACACTTTTATTATTGTGTCAAATTGGATTTTGATCATTTTGTGAAATTTTTGAATTGTGGCTGGCTCCTACTTTTGACTTCCCTTTCATAAGGAATACCCAAATGATTTTTGTGTGATCATCAATGAATGACACAAACCACTTATTTCCGGATATGTTAGTGAATCGGGAAGGTCCCAAATATCACTATGAATTAAGGAAAATGGTTTAGATGACGTATACTTGAAACTAGAAAAAGTATTCCGAACATGTTTAGAAAGTTGACAGGTTTTACATCGATATAACAAAGGATCTTTATTAGTGAATAATGACGGAAATATTTTCTTTAAATACAGAAAGTTTGGATGTCTCAAGCGGGAATGTCATAACATAATTTCATGATCACAAGTACTACTAACAGAAATAGAACCAGTACATACTACATTTGGAGCTTGTCTACTAGAAGGTTCAGTACAGAGGAGGTAGAGACCGGTATGCACTCTAGCACTATCAATCATCTTCCGTGAGTCCGAGTCCTGAAATTCACACAAAGTTGAACCAAATTTAGCAACACAGTTGAGATCAATAGTCGGTCTCCGAATCGATAGTAAATTATATGCTAAATTTACAAAGAAAACCGATTCCAGAACAATTGAGGGTGACACGACAACTAAGCCCAATATCAACTACTCTTGATACAGTTCCATCCGCAACCTTAATGGTGAAATACTCATTGCAAGGACGGTAATCTTTAAACATAAAAACATTATCAATCATGCGGTCGATTGCACTGGAATCAACTATCCATGCTTGTTCACATGTAGAACATGCTGTAAAACAGAGTACCTGAGGATTATTATCTTTTTGAGTGACTGTTATATTAGTTGAACCTTGGGGCAACATTTCTTGAATGGTCTTTTGGCGAATATCAAGTTGCCTAGGGGTAAATTGGTCTTTTCCAGAACTTGAGGCAGACGCAGACCCTTCTACATTTGTTGTTGCGACTACAACTGCGTTACTTCGCGATTCTGTGGAGCTTTCGGATTTCAGAGGACGATGGTCGGTTGGCTTGCCATGAAGCTGCCAGCAACGGTCGTGTACGTGGCCAGACTTTTTGCAATAATCACAAAATGGCCTCCCATTTTTCCCGCGACTCTCGAAATGCATCATTAAAGCCGACGCATTCTCAGATGACCATGCTACAACACGGCCCTCACCCATCATAATTTTCTTCCGACTCTCCTCTCTTTTGACTTCTGAGAAGGCTTCGCGAATGTTGGGTAGGGGCTTTTGACCCAGAATACGTCATCTTACATTGTCAAGGTAGGGATTTAGACCCGCGTAATTTAAACATCCTCTTTCGTTCAACCAAGTTTTGGTAAGTTCTGGCATCTTCAGGGGAGACCCATTTCACCTCTTCAAACGCGTCAAGCCGCTGCCAGCTTCGCGTAAAAATATTGTAATATTGTGTCACGATGGAATCACCCTGGTGGAGGTCGTGGAGAGTTGTTTCCACTTCAAACACAGCTGCGGTATTGTCTTTGGAGGAATAAAACTCCTTGACAGAAGTCCATATGTCGTGAGCAGTTTCGTATAGGAGGAAATTTTCTCCTATTTCCGACATCATTGAGGGGACGAGCCAAGACATGACGAGGCTGTTCGCCATTTTCCATGTCTTCACGTTTGGATCAGTGGCGAGTGGTGGTGTTGCTTCACCGATGATATATTCCTCTTTACCCTTGCTCCATATGAAAAGCAGCACAGAAGAGGACCACTGTAGATAGTTGTTTTCAGTCAGCTTGTGTCCCGTAATCTATGAAGAGGCTTGCTCTCCGAAGCCGTGCGTGACTGCTAAAGAAAGGAGAGGTCCTGAAGATACCTCAAGTGAAGATGAGGACGACGTACCTCCAAAAGCCATAACACTTGTATTATGCTGGAACAGGGGTAGTCGAATGCAGAATCAGAACCGAAAATGCTCTGATACCATGAAGAAATTATGAAGCTATTTTGAGAGAAGTTTTTTTTCTATTTTTCTGCTCTCTTTTTCCAGCTCCAAAGGAGCATATTTATGCATTAAATGAAAAACAGCTTTTTTGCAGGAGAGCCAGATTTTGTGGGTTAAGGGAATATTCAGAATTGATGGAGGTGACACACCACCAATTTTGTTATTCTCCTTTCTACAGTACACAAGAAAGGACAAAGGAGATGACAGCTGTTTTCCTTCTAAAATAACAGTTATTTTCTACATTTTCTACAGTTTCCCCAATACTATGCTTCCAAAACTAACTGAACTTAAACTCAATTGCTCGATTAACCATGCATTCAATGTAGAAAAAATCCAAAAAAAAGGACATGTAATGCATAAGAAAACCAAATGGTACGTGTAAAAAAGAACACCATAGCACCAAGATCTAAAAGTTCTTTCAGAAACATAGTGTGCATTAAAATTAAAACCTCAAAAACCCAGGAACTTGAAGAATGAAATTAGAGGAAACAAAGATGTGAAACTTCGAAATAATATCGCCAACTTGATAAGCTGAATCCACAAAAGTTCATGAGCACAAGATTTAAAAGAGCCCTGGAAAATGTAGGTAACTATAAACAAAAATTCAGGAACTTGGAATATGATGCTAGCCAAAAGGTTTCATTCAAGTACGTAAGAAAATTCTTGTACGTATGATCTTCAGATTCTATCGCAATGAAGCAGCAGCTTATGTTCTTATATTAAAAATAAATAAATAAATAAATAAAATAATGAGAGGAACAGCCAATAATATTAGGTAAGTTTGCCTGAAAGATATTGGCACAATTTGCTATTAGAACCCTATCAAAATATAATCATTAACATGAAGTTAGACTGAGGTTAATAATCAGTGAAGTTATAAAAACTGTTCAAATGAACGGCCTAAACTTGCCTGTATGTAGTCTCCCCTATTTATGTAAGAAATTATTCATGCAAGATAGATGACATGAAATTGCATCTCCAGTGGATTACTAAATAAACAAATACATAACATGACAAACCAACCTGATGGTCTCAAGTGGAGCAAGAACAGCTTTAGTCATGGCCCCTGCTAGAGCCCCACTAAGAAATTCGCCAACTTCTCTAGTCCTCAAGAAATCCTGAACCACATCAAAAATATTATTGGGATACAGATTACACAATGCAAACTTCATTCATTTTTTGGCCTCTAGAGAGAGCATGAGAATTCAATAGCTCATCAAACCCCTAGAGCTACCTTAACGGCTTACAAAACAAATTATTTTGAAACTTCAAGCCCCTACAAAAACTGTTGCAAAGAAAGTGTGAGTGAAGGAAATCTTATGCACGTGGGTCTTTTTTTGCTGACATGAAAGTTCATTTTCCTGCTTTTTCTATCACATTTTCTCGCGAAAAAAAAAAACACTACACCAATTTGAACTCCTAACCAAAAAGCACAAAAATTAGGGAGATAGAGAACGTATGAAGTACTTAAACTCAAGCAACAACAACCAAGGACTTGAAAACAGTGCTCAAAATACATTATCCTGTACAGAAGATCGAAAAGGACTACATTAATTCTTCTTGTCCTCCACCTTCCTTACAACTAAAAGGCAAGCTGCTAAATGAGAAAGTCAAACGGACTGAAAATCAGAGGCTCTAAAGTGTTGGTCTTTCAAACTATCAGTACATTCACAATCGGTTACCCACAGCAAGATTTAAATATACCTTTCAATTCTCAACCTCCGCTTTCCCGGGAAAACAAACAGCCCGACATAGTGAAAAAAAAAAAAAATGACAGAACGAGAAAAATGATTACCTTAATGGGTAACGTGAATGCAGTGGCCTGAAACCGCAAATCAAAAGAAGAAGCAGAGGAAGCAGAAGAAACGGAATCCTTCTCTAATGCGTCAAGTTCTTTAGGAATGATCATAGCCATGATAGCGTTGACGTCCCCAAACACAGCCCCAATACCCCTGTATCTCTTCTTCTGCAATCCAAAATCCAGCATCACTGATTACTTTTCTCACTTTCCATCTAGTTAGTACACAAAATTCAAAAGAAAAAGAGACAAGAGAGAAGGACCCTCGTCTCTTCCGTGTGAAAAAGAGAAAGCCCGAGTCCCAAAAACAAAAGAGAATGCGAAATCCGCGTTGGGTACTAGAAAGATTCACACGGAGATAAACCCATAATATAACCATGTATATAAAAGTGAAGTACATAGCATTTAGAGTAAAGAGAAAGAGACGTGCCTGAGAAGGGGATTTTGGGGACATGGATGAGTAGAAAGAAAGAGTTGGCGCAAGATATTTGCTCTCGATTTTAACCCTGGTGAAGAATTTTAGGGTTCTTTTTGTTTTTTTTTTTAATTGTTTTTTATTTTTTAAAGAATATATTTTCTGAGGATTTTTGGCAGCTTCGAGGTGATGAATTTTGGCGCTCTTTTTTCAGTAATCACGGCAATTATCTGTGGGTCCCACTGTGTGGGGCGAGTTGACTGGTGTTGGACTATGTTTTGACGGTTTACTTGACTTTTTTTTTTTTTTTTTTTTTTTTAACTCTTAAGATAACTTTTGAACCAAAAAAAAAGGAAGGAAATAAGTCTTTAATGAAACATCTAGGTTTATTTCGTACTCTGCAATATATACATATATATATATATATATATCAGTTGAGGGACGACTTTTTTACTCGGTACCGTCTGATCATTAAGGTTTGATTATTTGTCTCTATTCGTGGGCATTCGAGCTCCCGTTTGCTTTTGCATTCAGGACCGATCTCTCTTTTGGCTGAAGAAAATTTTTACAAGCCTCCGTTATTTTTTGAAAAAATTTATTATGAATTCGTTGAGAATAATTCTGATCTAATTCATAGTTTATTAGAAGTAAAAAGTGTTTTAGTGGAATATTTACAAAAAAAAATAATAATTACAATCGGTTTGATAATAATCGAGTCACATTATTTCTTCTGTCCAAACTAAATTGAATCTTGTTCTATTAAGAATTTTTTTTATAAAAAATAAATTTTAAAAGAGTTATATTAATAAAAATATAAAAAAATTATCATAAGATATATATGAAGTGTGAGAAACTAATAATTATCCATTATATTTATATAAAAATTTATATAGTGTATAATCTAATAATTATAATCAATTCAAATTTTAAATAAGTAAATACTTTATATATATTTATAATCCATTAAAAATTAAATTCTATTTTAAATTTTAAAAATTTAAATAGATAATTATTATCCGTTAGATTAATAGAATTTAAATTCTAAAGTACTTACAAGTCTTCCATCTAAAGTTTTCAATAACTTAAATAAAATTATTTGAAAATATTGAGGAAATGTAAAAATTTCTGATTTTACTTATATATATATATTGCATTTTTTAATCGTATTGTAACTTTTTAAAATTAAAAAAATAAAATATTTATACAATATTGAGCAATATATAAGGTTTTGTATTTTTTTTATTATAGATTGTAAAATCTCATTCAAGATCCAATTTCCAAAATCAAAATTGATATACAAATCCAAAATTATAACTCCATCTATATATTCCTACTATAATTCATTTGTTCGAAGTTATTTATTCTATATTATCCATTCATTCAATTCATCTAAAACATAATTCATGTATCCAAATTCATTTAAATCATATTCAAATTCATTAATTCCAAAATCCAAACCTATAAACTTCATAAGTTGTTCAATTCAATTAATCTAGAACATCCAAATCTATGTAAATATAATTCATTCATTCAAGTTCATCCAAATCTCATTAGAACTTATTCATTTCAATTCCTAAATGTTTACATTTAGAAAACATTTGGAAATTAATTATAAGTTACACATTTGATACATAAGTTAATCAACTTCATTTCACTTGCAAATTTTATATTTCTATATGTCAAAAAAATTACAGAAATAATTAATTTAAACTACACATAAAATTAACTTCAACATACACTAGTATTTTTATTCAAGTTTTTATTGTATCGGTATTTGTATTTTCATTCCAATTCCATAAAATTAAAATTTAAACCAAACTCAACCTTCATGTATTGCTGAGCTGCAGAATATTCTATTTGAGCTATTACTACAACTTGTGACAGCATAAATCTAATCATGGAAGTGTTAGGAGCCAAAGAATGTAAACAAGATCATTACTAAGGAAGATTCAACATTTCAAATCTCTAATAGAACCCAACCTAGTGTTACAGTTATGAAATCCCAAATCGAATTGACCCTAAAATGAATCATAGGATGGTTACTAACAGAAATGAGAATGTGCAGCTAAAACCTAATCCAGAAAACCAATCAAAAGACAAAAGAATTGACAATAGGTTTACAAATTTACATGTTATCCTGTTCTGCAGGGGAGCCATTTCTCCGTCTTCGAATACATGCACTAAATGACTGCGAGTTCTCAGCAACCATGTATAGACAAAACAAGCATAATCCTGTTTCAGAAAGGACAAAGAGAAGGAAAATTTGTCTTAGACACATGAAAAAGGAGACAATCAAAGACTCACGCAGCATGAATCATAAGGATTCTATCTCATCAGCCAAAGGTCTTACACTATTATGCATCAGGAGCCAACATAAGGTGAGAAAATACTTTGAAAAGTTTTCTGTTTCTCTTTTTTTAAGGGGAAAAAAAAAAGAAAAAGTACAACATATTCAAAGAGCACCCAAGGGGTGCAACCTGTGAACCATAATTTCATGTCCACACCTTTCCATTCTTATATTAATTCATCTTGCAAACTTAAGGGTATAAATCTCAAGAAAAATATAATTACCAACCACTATTTAACTAAATTGTTGGTATGTCCATTCCTCTATAAGAGATCGTGGTTCAAGTCAAATTGTCCTCCCGTGTGTGTCTTCATTTTGAGGTAACTTCCATTATGTTACGATTAGTGTATATGTATCCCCTAATTAATAAATATATGAACTTAAAAAAAAAAAAAAAAAAAAGATGTAATTTATACTAAAAATAGTCATGTATGGCATCTGACGCAGAACAAAAAGAACATGAATGGAAATAATTTTTGTGGAAAGTAGAAGATTGTCTCATTTTCTTGATTATGTTGGAAAGTAGAAGATCATAGCATTTTCTTTCCATATCCTCCATATTTACTTGTAGATGTCGATTAGCCAACTACTTACATTAGGAATACTTTGAAAGAAGCATATTCTCTTTCGTAGTTTAGGTTCTTGTATCTTAAAAAAAATGGCATGTGTAAATGTTGTTCAAAGAAACCTAATAACAGAGAAATCACTCTCCAAAATATATTTTCTCTGCTTTTTATTCTCCCAATTTATATGGTAACAGAGCTAGCAATTACTAGCTTTTTCCTTTTTATTTTCCCTTCAGTTCTCTGCTAATTCCCTGTTTTCTTCGTTCTGTCCCAGCATTTGTAATCCCTAAAAACACCATGTCTAACGATACGTCTAACTCAGCCACCATCCCACTATCCTCCCCGCTGCAATCTTGTCAAAAGATAATATATTCCGGCCCAACTACAAGTCTCACTCGGCCCAAGTCACCACTATTTGCTTGAATGGCGATAATTTCTTTAGATGGTATCAATCAGTTCGTATGTACATCTGAAGGTGTGGGAAAATGAGTTGTTTAACAGGCGAAAAATAGTCCCTGCTGAGGATGATCTGGCCTATGCAACATGGGATGCTAATTCCATGGTAATGATGCGGCATGTCAATTATATGGAAGAAGATATTAGCAACAACTACATGTACCATCCAACAGCATGGCAACTTCTGGAGAATGTAAACCAAATGTTTTCGAGTTTGGGGAATAGATAATTTTTGTTTCTCCTACCTTCTCCTTTTTATCAATTTCATTTTTTGGGAACAAGGAGAAGAAAGACTATGAATGCATATTTAAGCACTTCAGGAAAGAAACTTAAGTGAAATTAGACATAGTGGAAAAATTCATTCAGTATGGTTACCAAAAAAAAAAAAACTTTCATAAGAAATTAATACTAAATAAATAAACAGTCAAAACAGGAAAAAGAACATGTAATTAATACAGGTTATAGGATAAGAAACCAACAAAAAATGGTCTACATACCAGCATAAGCAACGGTAACACCGGAGATAAGCCGTCCCAAAGCCGATAGTATGTAAAGACAAATAACAACCTGGAAAGCAAATAGGGAATAAATTTTCTGCCAAATAGGCTCAATTAATATTCAAGACCATCAAGAATTAGAGAATTAAAGCAACAAATGATTTAGATTTCTTCTTTTGGGTTAAGAGAAGGAGGACAGAGATTGCAGAAAATCAACCGGAAAAAAAGGTTACACCTGTTCCTTCACACTCATACTAATGACCTATGCATCTGGTCCTCACCTCATTGGTCACATGGTCCAGTAACTTGTGTGCTCAGGCTGAGATTTCAACACTTACTATAATGTCTTTGTTCTCAATCCCTGTCGACATGGCAAAGAGGTTGGAGGCAATTGTTTAGGGGTGATTATGAGACTCAAATGAGGTTTCATTTGGTGGCTTGAATACCGTTGAGCTCCTTGTCAACAAGGGAGGCCTGGACATAAGATCTCTTATTTGCTTTAACAAACTTCACTTGGGAAGTAGCTTTGGAAGTGAATTGAATGCTAAAGGTAGCAAAAAGTGAAGGAAATCAAAGTCAAGTTTGATAATAGGGGTTGGAGAGCCAAACAAACTAGAGCTCCACATCCCTCGAACCTTTGGATCAATATTAATTCAACTAGGATGAGTCCTATGACTGCATTAGGATGAGGGTCACCTTGAGGTATAAGATGAGTCTTCGGTTTGATGATTGAGGTGACGTAGGGATTTTAAACTGACAGTTTCCCAATGAGTTCTCTCTAACTAAAACAAAAGAAGAAATTGTAAGTGAGTTATTCTCTTATTCTTCTACCCAAGGCATGGGTTGTGGATCTTCTAAGCAATTTGAATGACTAGGAGATTAATGAATGTATGAGTGTTCTTAAACACCTTTCTAGCTACAATGTCTATCAAGATGGAAACGGTAAACCAATGTGGAAGTTAGGTGTGCTGGTGCATTCACATTGACATATTTCTATATGCATCTACCACATAAGATTGCTTAATGCTTCACCTAAGATTGCCTTCTTTGTTTGGCACAGCCCAAAGTGATTTCCCCTTGAGTTCCTTGGTTTGAGTTGTGTAATGGCAAGTTCCTCAAGAAAAGAGATCTCGACATGGTATGGCATCTAGATTTATAAGCCAAGGAAACAAAAACGCATTTTTCTTATCCCTTGGCTACCATGTGAGTTATTTTGTGGGCTTTTGAGGGCTTAGTTTTTGGTTTGGTTCTAGATCATCAGATTTTTGTTGAAGAGTCGTCTTTTAATTCTGATGAAGATTTGGGTGAGATTATAAATATTTTGATTAAATTGTAAAGCTTTTGTAATTGGGTGATATCCCCTTGGTGTCCTATTAATACAACTACAATAATTTTTTTTTGAAATAGAAGTGTAGTATATTCATCAGTACCAAAGGGGTACCGTCCATGTACAACACATTTACATCCCAATTAATTGGTCCATGTCAAAACCAATATTCAAAACCACTGATGTCATGACCCAAAAACATAAAACATAACTACACTAATTTTCTCTTAAAACAAAAAACAATTTATCAGCTAGACAATGGGCGTATAACTTGTGGTAAGGATTTGATATGCAAGTGTTTTACATGATCAAGAGAAACTGACAGAGCAAAATCCGCAATCCTATGTAAATTAGTCTGTGTGAACCCAATATAGCAATATTTATTTTCTTTCGAGACAGGTTATGTTCAAATTTCATCAATTTAGTGGATGAGGGATCTACAGGAGAGGAAAAGACATGAGAAATGGGAGAGATAAAACAAAGATTTAGCAGACGTTAACCATTGAAGGACCACCTGAAAGAAGCTTTTTTTTTTTTTTCAGAATACACAAGTTATCACCCAACAGAGGTCTTCAGATTTTTTCAGAGTCAGAACATGCCAACAATACTATATAACCCACATTCCTAAAGCAAGAGCAACCTCACAAACTAAAGTGTCTCTCATAACCTTTTCGTTTAGAACATTATTGCTGGATCATTACCAGGGCTATCTAAATTGTGTAAAAACGATTATCTAAAAACTTCCAGTTAAAAGGTTTGAATTCAGAAATTCAGAAACCAAAACACAAGTAACACCTTAAAGAAGAGCCTCTTGTCATGACCAGTTGCGGCGACTCTGAGAACAGACTCGGTTGCCCCAATGGTATTAGCTAACCATGCAACAATACCATTAGCAGTGTCTTGAGAGATCTGCCACTCGAGTGGATCCACAGGAACACTTTAAAAACAACAAAACTACGAATCATTACTGAGAAACAAAAAAAAAAAAAAAAGGAAACCCTAAGAAAGAGAAAGGGAAGAAGAAGCATACGAGATGTTGAGTTGACGGAAAAGAAGACCGAGAATGGCGAGAGAGCAGAGGAGAACGATTATAACGTCGGAGAAGAGAGATAGAATACTGGCGTTGCGGAAGGCGCAGTGGTAGTACACCAACGACCCGCTTATTAACAATCCCATCGCCTTCCCCACTTCTCCCATTTCTCTCTGTTTCTTCTCCAAGTCTTCTCTTTCCTGAGAAAAATAGAAAATAAGCATTTCTGCTATTCTCATTTCTCTATTTAATTATTTATATTATTTTTTTTTCTATTTAAACTTTTGTATTCTTAAAATATGTTGAAATAAATTTCTTAACTTCCATTTCTTTTTGTCTTTGTACCCATTAAATTTTTACTTACTTAGATGTCAAATTTTCTAGTTTGTCATGAAAAAGACATGTTTTTCATTTTTCTATTATTTAATTTTTAGTTTTTGTAACTAAAACTATATTTTTAACTTACATTTTTAAAAGATTAAATTAAAAAAGTAATTTGTGATTGGCAAAATTTAAGTGTGAACTTTAGATCATCATTGCAATCTTCTTCTCTCTTGTCATTTCGATTTAGAATCATAATTGAAATCGAAATATGTAAAAAGAAACACGCACTACTACATTTATCATTAAAGAAATATTCAATGCAACATCAACTATAATCTTAATATATATATATCACTCGTTTTCTTTTTTACTAATTTTATGAGCTCAAATATATCTACTAATAGAAAATTTCAATCAAAAATAGTGCAATGCTTCTTCTTAAAGCAACTTGTATGTCTACCATAGTCAAATGAACTTGAAGATCAATTCAAATTACTATAATATTATCTTTTTATTTCGGTTTGTCTTTCTTTATAAATTCTATATATAAACTTCTTGATGTACTTAATGTTAAAAAAATATATATATATATTATATGATAACCATGCAAAGAAAAAAGAATAAGAAAAAAAAATAAAAGTATTTTTATATAATATAGAATATATGAAAATGTCATTGTTAAAAATAAATTTACTTATTTTTCATTTAAATACCACGTCAATTGTATATGTCACTTTCTTAACAAAAACTAAATAAAACTAAATAATACTTAATAGCCGGGTCTTATTTTAACATATTTTAAAGGTATAAGAACTTGAATGAACAAAAAAAAAAACATAAGAACTTAAATAAAAAAATAAAAATAATACATTTGCTTCTTATTTATCCCCTTTCCTCTCTTATTTTATTTAAAAGAATTTAATGAAAACTTCCTCATTTTCAGGAGCTTAACATATATATATATATAACATCATTCTTCTGTTTGATAAACAAAAATTTTTCTGAATTAAAAAAATTTCAGTATAAATTTCTATGTAAATATGAAAATATTTTTAATTTTTTAACATTATATATTATTACTTTAATTATTAGTTGATTGTGGTCATCTATATTCTCTCCATTCAATATGCATATATTTTTAAACACACAACTAAAAATTATATCAATATTTACTTGGATATAGAACTTATTATTTCTAGCGAATCAAAACATATTTGAGCGGAAAAAAATATTTTATAACGGTTAAATTTTTTAAAAAATTGAAATAATTATGGTAGGATAAAAGATTCAATAATTGTTTAAATTCTTAAAAGATATATTTACTTAACGCTACTTTAGATAGTATAATTTTAACTATAATTTATTTGCTTAGAGAAAAAAAGTTTGATTTTACTAAAAATTAATATTGGGTAATTTATTTAATAAGTTGGTAGTTATTTACAATCTTCGTTCAAGCTAGTACTTATCGAGAATTAAGTCAAATAATAGTTCTTTTGCTAACCATAATTTTTATTGTTGTTGGAATTTTTACTTTAAACTATCTAATTTTATCAGTTAAAGAAGATCTTAATTAAATGTTAAATTATTTGATTCATATTAGATTCTAAAAAAAAACTCAAAACTCAAACATAGAACTTTGTTTGGTAGGACTTAGGAAGCTTTTAAAGTTTAGTTGAGACTTTGTAAAGTTTGAAGTACATGTATTGTAATATCCGGGTCCTGAAAATCAGTATGAGATGATTTTTTTTTCTTTTTTTTTTATAAAAAAATTGTATAAATAATTAATTAATTTTATTTTTATTTTAATTTTATTGAATTTTAGAGAAAAATAATTATGACGAAATTGAAATAATTTTAAAAAAATGAGTAAAATTTGATTTATTGTGTTTTTCAAAAAATTGAAACAGATACTAAACACAAAAAAAAGTCGGTCGCATGGGACGCCCTAGCAGCGACTCCAATGAACCAGAGCATGCCACATGGCAACCCCGCTGACATCGGCACCACGCGAGCGATCTGCGTGCCCAGCGATCTGACGGCCCAAATCTCATCTTGTGCGTGTGAACGGTCCAGATGCATTCACTTTTTAGGCGCGATCGAATGGTCAAATTCAATCTGATCATGCGGTCCAGATTTATTCTCCGAATATGATAGATTCAACGAACGAGAGTGGGCTACGTCTCCCCGAACGAACGACTAGATCGACACGGGATGAAAAATTAAGTATCCTGTTCCAGAGAACCCTAACCCTATCCGTCATGCCCTTGCCGAATAAGAAGAATTAGACGCCAGAGAAGTAGACCGGCCACCGCTGCCGACCATCGGCTGCCGCCGCACCAGAGCCATTGTCGACTGCTAAAAGAGGTAAAAATTTTTCCTTCCTGCTCGAAATTCGATTTCGAGCCTCCCTGTGCCATATTGGAGAAAAAAGGATAACAAGTGAGCCAAAAACTGTGGGCAAAGATCGGCGGAGCTGCTGCGGCCAAAACCTTAAACTCTCTTCGATGACCCCCTTTTTGTTTTCTGTTTCACACGATTCTTTGGCCATTGTGTTCACTGTCCCTTTATGTGTAGGTTAGTCATACAAGAAACTCCAACCACAAAGAAGAATTGGCAAAACTGCCACACCTGGAGACCCCCCCGTCTGTAGGTTTGGTTTTTTTATTTTTCAGGCTAACCAAGACTTCTTAATGTATTTTTGTAGGGATACATATAAAACCAACAAAAATCGACCAGGCCAAGGTAAAATGTCGCCATGGGCGGTGAAGTTGGCACCGGAGCACAGTGTTGCCACTGTGCCGAAACTTTAAAATTTACTAGAAAAGATTTTTAGCACTGATTTTTAGTTTTTGGGGTATTTTTGAGTATGTGACGAGTATTTTAATTTTCGTAGAAACAATTAAAAAAATCCAGAGTCTGCCAGGAGGTGTGATGGGTAGCACAACATTTCGAAACACCAATTCGGATGAGGATCTCTCACTCTATTCTCTGTTATGGTAAATTGAGACGTAATAATTAATTATCTCGTATTTTGTGAAAATTAAAAAAATCTTAATAATAATTACAGGTCACTATTGGAACCGGAACTAGTCAGTGGGTGATTGCCCTAGTTTACCTGCTTATTTTCTCCTGTATTATTTAAAATATTTACTATCGCATTGTGTGCATTAAATTGCTATTTGAATTGTGTTTTTGGTTATTTGGTTTATTTGGTTTCTCCTATACTGTTTATTTAGTTATTTGGTTATTCAGTTATGTTAAACTGTATTGCTTGCTTAGATGCCTTTTAAATAAATCTGTAAATACATAATGAGATGTTGGTATGCGATTGGTAGTTGTTTGGTTGATGAGAATATATATATATATGAAAGCTTACTGGGTACCATGGGAAAGGGTGGATGGACCTAGTACATAGGGAATCCTACCATGGACATTACCTCAGTCGGACGGGAGTGAGAAGTCTCATATCGAAAGAATTTGTGAGATATGGTTCACCCTCATACCGGAAGGGGTATCGAGGCAATGATATTTTTGGCACCCATTACTGGACAGGGTATGAGGACGGCTGGGTTAATTATCCAATCTAGATACTAGGTTCACGAGTAGGGAGATATTCCTATAGACCCCCAGGGGTTCTAGTAAGTAAAAAAAAAAGAATTATTGATCTTATATAAGAAATTAAAATGTCATTTGGTTATTTATCTTCATAGATTGATTTTGAGAAAACTTGTAACGGTAAGTACGAAATAAAATATTTTAAAGTCAAATGTATTTACTTAAATCAATGGCTCTATACTTATTTTGTGATTTTACAATCTTTAGTTTTCGTATAAGTGATTAGTATGATATCTTACTGAGCTAGTGTATCTCACCATTTTATTAACCATTTCAGATAAAAAGACAAAGATCCAGATCCGATCAGCTAGAGAGTTTTGATTAGTTCACCTCCCGGACTCCCTTCAAATGCTTGAAGAAGTTAATCCCCTAGGATATCTATTTATTTATTTTTAATTATCGTTTGTCCTTTTTTATGAACCAATATAGAAGGAAATTCCTGTAACCCTATTGAGCATTCCAATTTATTGTGTAAGGAATGTAAGCCCTAAATTTATTGTTCACTTCTGTATTTAGATGATAAATCCTTTTCTTTTAGTTTCAGGTCTTTACAGTTGGTATCAGAGTCGCGTTCCTCGGAACCGTTCCTTACATCAAGACTTAATAACACCAAATAGAAACTGTCCCTTAACATTTCTTGTGAAATGCAGGCACATGGATATAAGGAGATGAATGCCCCCAGTAAATCGAGTAGCTCAGGCAGGGTCATTTTGAGATGATGTTGATCAACTCTTTGAGATACTGGAGAGACTCACCTTTGCCTAGGAAGCCTAGGAGGAAAGAAGGGAGCTGTCTGACTCTCCTCAACTGTCACAATTTGAGCCACCCTTGCATCCACTGTATCATCCAACACTACCACAGTACAACCCAGTGCCCTCACCATACAACTCGTTGTCAGCACAGGGCCACTCGGCTCCTTCCCAACACAGTCTAATCCCTCTTAAGTGGGACTCAGTTCCACCCATGATGGATCTAAGCTACATTGAAAGATATAAAAGACTAAATCCATCTACCTTTGCAGGAGCATCCTCTTTCGAAAAGGCCAAGTATTGGTTAGTTGAGACAGAGAAGGTTTTCGCGACTCTTAGAGTAGTTCCTGAACATAAGGTGGTATTTGCCACCTACATGCTTGTGGGAGAGGCAGGTCACTAGTGGCAGCTCAAATAGGCCACCCTGCCTGTTCCAGTCACTTGGGAACAATTCCTGATGGTCTTCAATGCAAAGTGCCTTCTAGAGCACCTTCAGCATTTGAAAGAGATATAATTTGCACATCTAGTACAGGGTGATATGACAATGTCAGAGCATGCCTAGAGGTTCCTAGATTTGGGTCGATATTCCCCTAAGAGTATGATAGATGAATGCAGAAAGATAAAGAAGTTTGAGTGAGGCATCCGTCCTGATATCAGACACTAGCTGTACGTATTTGAGCTTAGCACTTACTCAACCGTTCTGATGAAGGCACAGCTAGTGGAGTAGAACCTTCACATCTTTCCTTCAGCAGTAGAAAATTCTGGACCCTCGGTTCCACACTATAGGACAGCACCCCCTGCACTGGTTCAACATAACAAGAAGCCTAGTCTAGTGACTCAAACTCCTCCTCAAGCTTTGGCAATAGGAACTGGTAGGACTTGACAGCACTGTGGTAAGGATCACTGAGACCGACCCTACTATCGTCTCAACAATACATGCCATATATGTAGAAGTGCCTAATACTACGAGAGAGAGTGCTTGCAAAATCAAAATCGGGCTAGACTTCCTATCTAGGGCAGAGCTTACAACGTCACCCAGCAGGATATTGAGGTCAACCGGATGTGATACAGGGTACGTACACTATCTGTAATCACCTTGCACATATTTTGATTGATACGGGTGCTTCATATTTTTTTATCTCACATACTTTTGCATAAAACTTAAACGTATTACCCAAAAAATTTAATTAAGTGTTTTTTGTGTCTATTCTTAGAAGTAGGATCCTACTAGGGGAGGTTATATACAAAGTTTGTATCGTAAACAT
>NW_019014516.1:203240-214081 GCF_000150535.2 Carica papaya
AAAAAATTGAATAATATTGTTGAAGGGTGATGATTGCTTTGATTTGAAAAGCCTATTATGTATTTTGAAACTTCTTGATTGCTCCTACGGGTTGGAAGAGGTATCAGTATTATAGGAAACTGTGAAAGAATTCTATTCAAGGAGCGAAGCTTGGTATTTCATTTATAATGGTTTAAATTTTGTTTTCACATATTTGCTTGTTCACTCAGTTGTTAAATCTTGCCATGAATAATAATTTTTTCCCAGCTTTGGCTTGATGCTTTAGCATTTATTAATGTAGCTTTCTAATTTTTTCCCAACTTCAGCTTGCTGCTTTAGCATTTAGTCATGTAGCTTTTTTTGTTCTTTATTAGGTTTGGTGATGCATTTAAGTTCTTGATATGTTTACCAAAAGAAACACACATTTGGTGCGGCTGTTGGGATATAATGGGGCCTCTTCTAGAGGTATTCTACAATTACTTCAAAGATGAGTGTCAAGATTCTCCTCTTAAGCGCTTGTGGAAGAGAATTTCTGAGGAAATGCGGCGCTGTATCCAGTGCGTTTCTCAGCACCATCAAGCTCTAGAGATGTATGAAAAGGAGTACGAGTTTAGTTCCATTGGTCCCCTTCTTGCTGTGTTGCACAACCTTGATGAAGAAAGGGTGGCTCAGCATCTGCAAGAGATAAATGCAAGATTAGCACAGGAAAAATATGATCCTCTGCATGATAATGCTGAAGTTGTCTGCGTCATGTATGAGGTAGTATGCTGCTTTCTTTTACGTATCAATTAGTAATACTGTGTTTTATTTTATACATATATGTCTGTTTGCCTTTTCCATTGACTTTAGCAGCTGTGCTAGGTGGTAAGTTGGGGAAGTTGCTGGTTATTGGTTTGACATCCATCTGACAGTAGGGCTTGTATTATGTTAAAGATAGGCTACTAATTCAAATCTTTTGTTGTGATCTCTTTGTAGTGTCTTCCTACAATGAAGGTTACCTTTTTATTCATTCATTTGTTAATGTTGTATTTAGTAGAATTCACTATCTTTTTGGGCCATTTGACTTTTCTTTTGATATTTGTCAAACAAATGAACCTGATGTCATGATACGAAAATGATATGAACACTATCTTTTTGTGCGTATCTTTATGATTAGATCATTTGGCGTTGGCCTTCTTTAAGACTGCTCATTTGTTTATAAAGCATCCTTTTCTTAAAATTGTCTACCGTTTCAAATAATTTATATACTTGGTTCTCTAATCTCTTCCTACAATGATTCTTACATCTTGGGATTTGCAGGATTCTTCATTTATTTGTCAACACCATATTTTGCTGAGTTTCAGTGTCTTCTCTGGGTATTTGACTTATGATATTTGCTGCATGAATCCACTCTATGTCAATAGAGTGTGTTAACCATTATTTATCGTTAACTGATTTAATTTGAAATTTTTAGATGTAAGGAACTTTATTATATTTGTATGCCTTTTTTGGGTACATTCTGTCATTGGTGGAAGCTACATTGTTACATAGAACTGAAACTCTTATAGTTGATAACACATATGAGAGAGAAAAATGGACCAAAATCGACATATAAAGGCCTTGCAAGAATAGAATGTAATGCACCTATGTTAGCAAATTGGTTTAGCTCTATGTTGACTAAGTTTGGCATGTGACCTCAAGTAAACAACATTGAATAAGCTCATTTTGATTGCATGTTTGCTTGTATTATTGGCTTGATTTTCTGGATATCTCTTTGCAATGCGCCATTTGCATGTGTTTTACTGCTGACCATGTCTGACCTGTGACCTCAAATAAACAATATTAGTTAAGTGTGGTTAAATTATTGCTTGTGTTTATGGGTTTGATTTTCTGGATATCTTTCTGCAGTTCAACATCTTTGTGCATGTATATATATATTTGTATTTATATATATTTTTTTCATCAAAATCCCTAAGTTTCATTATTATTATTATTATTATTATTTATCAAAGGGAGACACCACTTGAGTAATGCTTCTCTTCCCCTTGTTTTGGTAAAGAATTAAAAAGAAAAAGAGGAACATAGCTCACGAGGGAAAAGAAAAAAATCCTCTTAAAATGAGGTTAGATGGTAACAAATTGTCTAGTCCTTTATACTATGTGAAAGGGATACCAGTTCAATAAATCCTTAACATCTCTGTTTATTTCCCGCCTCATAACGATGTTCTTTGTTCTTTATTGGATTTATTTTAAGCACTTTTTGATTTATTGCATCTCATTGTTTATGTTCTTAGCCTATGCAAAACAATTTCATATGTATGTAATTTTGTTACTCACTAATTTTTGAAATATGGTTTCCAATGTATTTTTTTTTACTTGAGTTGGTTGATGATTGGACATTTTTTGGTCTTATTCTAGATAGTGAAGCTCCTCCTGACGTACCTTTGTTATCCTTTTGATCTCAGGTCTTGATGTTTCCAATGTTGCTAGATGATCAATCCTTATTCATTGAATTTGAAAAATTTATTGAAGCTATTGATGGTCTGCATGAACTAGCTTTGGATGGGCATCAAAAGTTTCCGGTATTTTGTTGGAAAAGCTTTTGGCATACTTCCCTAATGACTATGCACACAACCTTTTGTCTTCTGACTCATAAGTATTCTACTTTTTTCAGGGTGTTTATGCATTGCTCTTTTTCAATAGACGAGTGCGGATAGTTGGTTATCGTTTAGCTAGATCTATGGGAAAATTGAGGTGCGATCTCATTACATTACTAACATTATTTTTATCTTTTCTCCTTATCTTTTGGTTGTTTGGCTTGATTTCTTAGAGACGATTTTACAAACATGATGGTGATGTTGGAGTTTGTTTTTCTTTTCTTTTGCAATTTAGTATATGTGAAGAAGGTTTCTCTATGGGGTTTGAGTGCGTTGGACTTTTTTGTTATTGCTATTGTTATTATTATTATTAAAAAAATTGTCTTGTTAGATGGATTGGGTTTGAAATTCCTTTTTTTCCTTTTTTTTTGCATTTTGTTAAATCATAATGGTTAAACTTATGATATTGTTTACAATGAAGGATCTCTATAGTTTGGACTAATTTACTAAATTTTGTCTTCTTTGGAGCAACATTGAGAATTCTTAAACATTAAGGAAGCAATGTTATAGGTCAGTCTGGAAATTGTGATGTTCTGAGAAATCGAAAGGCTGATTTTAGGGGTTTCCTATTGATGTGAGATACTAGGGTGAAGGGTAACTAGTGGTTCTCTTGTTTTCAATGTCCTACTTTACTTGGGAGGATCTTTCCTTTGTTCCGGGTTTGTGTAGTCCTTTTAATTGTAATGGGAATGACTTCAATGTTTGCAGAAACTCGTCTTAGAAGCTCAGCCAGAGTTAGGCTACTTTGAGTACGAGGGTTTTTATTATCTTATATTGGATTGAGCTTAGACATCTTCATCTCTCTAATCCTCAATCTACGTGGTTTCTTAATGGGGTTAAAATTGTTTCTTCTCGTACTTATGAATTCTTAGTTTCCAATTGTTGTGTGGATAGTTTTTGGAGTTGGTGTAGAAGTTCCATCCTCGCCCAGTATCAGATTATTATTATTTTTTAATATGTTTGGAGTCTAGTTGCTTGAGATGGGACCCCATTCCCTTTCATTTTGAGAATTTGTGCCTCAATTACTCGAATTTCTTAAGGACATTAAGATTTGGTAGGTAGATAGGTTGTTTCTAGGTGGGTGGGATTTGAGTTTGTGAAGAAGCTCAGTTCTTCAAGGCATCAATTGAAAGTGTTGAAAAAGGTTTTGGTGTCATTAGGATGAGGAAAAAGAAATTCCTCATGAGTAAAGCCTTCTTGGGAGATTTGCTTGGATAGTGCTCTTAATGAGAATGAAAATGGGGAGATCATCCTCCCTTGAAAATGAAGTCTAAGGGATTTTTCTGAATGAGAAATCATTTGGAGGTATATATCTAGGTTGAAATACATCAAGGAGGGGGATGCTAGTACTAGTCTTTTCCATAGGAGTAGGAAAAATTGTATCAAGGAGCTAGAACTTGAAAATGGTAGAATTGAGAAAGACCAAGAGACTATTGGTTGTGAGATCATAAGCAGTTGTCTAAGGATGAGATTGTTGATTGCTGTTTTGTTGAGGGCTTTAATTGGTTTCCAATTGAAGGGGAGAGAGCTTGTTGGTTAGAAAGATATAATGGGCTGATGGTTTTCCTTTGGCTTTCTTTCAGAGATATTTGGAGATTATTAAGGAGGATTTAATCAAGGTATTTGAAGAGTATCATTTAAATGGAAAAATTGACACTAGTTTCTATATTCATCACCTTGGTTCCTGAATTAGGCCATTCTATCGAAATATCCCATCGTCCTAAATTTACCATTCTTCCCTTTCCTCTTTTTATGGAGCATCCTAACTATTTTCACTCTTTGAATATTTCTCTTTTTGAAATAAATTTTCACTCTTCGAATATGTCTTCATTTTGAAATCTTAATGACGGGAAAGTTGTAGCTTCTTGAGTTTATTAGTCTCCAATAACCCTGACCATATACTTTGTTCCTTAGAATCCGCTGGTATCTTTTCTTCCAAGCTTTACCTTGGTTTTCTGATTCATAATCTCGCATCTCACAATAAAGTTTTTCATGACTGTTCCTAGAAAGTTCTTATTCCTTCCAAGGTTAAAGTTTTTCTTTGAACTGCAATTTGGTGTATGCTTAGTACCAATAATATGCTTGGAGCTCACAAGCAGAATTAAGCTTTATCACCAGGTCTATATTGATGTGCTTTAGGCATATGGAGACTCAAAGTCATCTCTTATTGCAAAGTGATGTGCCAGCGTGATGTGACTTGGTGAATTTCAGCACCAACTTGTTGGTACTGGTGGTGTAATCTTTTCTGGTAAAATTGATGGATTTTTTTTTTCTTTTTCTTCTTCAAAGCATGAGTATGAAGAAGGAGATCTCTTATTGTATTGTGATGTGACTTGGTGAATTTCAGAACCAACTTGTTGGTACTGGTGGTGTTTGGTCTTTTCTGGTACAATTGATGGTTTTTTTCCTTCAGAGCATGAGTATGAAGAAGGAGAGTTGGCGAAGGGCATTTCTTGCTAGATGTGGATAATTGATTGGAAGAAATGCTAGTTTTTTCAAGAATCATCTTTCCCCTTATCTGGATTCTTTGTGATAAGTCATCTGTCTGGGCATGCATCCACATGGTCTTTTGTTTTTTCGTTTGTTATTTCTTTTTCTTTCAGAAGGGTACCTAATCCTCCTCCTTAATTCTGTTTAAAAGACCTTTTCTTTCTATATATACGGAAAAACCTGAGGTAGAGACTGTCACATCTATATTTCGTTTTATGTAGAACAATTGCAAAGTGACCCCATGAGCTATTTGTTCTAAGTCTTGGCCATAGGATTATTCCAAAAAAAAAAAGAGTCTCGGCCATGGGATGTTATATCTAAAACCTCAGAGTTTAGAAGGACATCTGCTCTGACAATTTTAACTATTATTGATATTACTGTTTTTGTTTGTGATTAGGCCTTTTATTTTTGTCGATGGTGCCATATTTTTCCCGTCACCTTCCTCCCACCCACCCAGAGGCCAAAGAGAGAGGCTCTTTACTAATTTGATGGATGAGCCTCAAAGGGCATTTCATACTGAATCTGGTCAAATGACCTGCGCAGTTGCTTTGAGATTCACCTGTTCTGAAATTCTATTGAAATTACTATAAGCATGTCAACTGCCCTTGGAAGGAAGTAGTGTCAGTTTGGCTTGAGTGAAAAACAACTTTTATAGTCTTTAAGGTTTACGGGAAATTCATTTATGCTAACTGGAAGCAAATCTCGTGGACAAAGTCTCATTTGGTTTATTATTGGTTTGTGCTCATCCAAAAGGATTGATTATACATGAGTTGCACTCCTTTGGTGCTTTACAAATACATTTTTACTTCAGAAAAAAAGGATTGATTATTTCTGTGTTATGTAGGAGAGCAACTGACTTGGAACCTTTGCAACCTTTGCTCAAGAAATTTATTGGTTTTTTGGAGACAGAAGGTCTTCCTCCTGCTGCTCAGGCTTCACGGCCAAGAGCACAGCTAGAGCGCTTATCCATATGGCTTGGAATCACATCACTGTAAGTGTTGGTGGCTAAATTCATAATGTATTAATTCTTATTTTCTATTTTATGATTAATTTCAAAAATATATCTGTCCATGAAGGCTTGAGTTCTTAGAAGCTCCAGCTTTTGAAGATGGGATATGGGAGCACTATCCTACATTTTTTGATATTGTGCTAAATCATGTGAGTGGTGATTCACCTGAATTTTCGCAAGCAGTTAGCTCTCTGAAGGAACTCCTCAAAATGCTAGGTTTGTATTCTATTCTTCCATACACCCCGAAAATAAGTTTAATTTGTTACTTGAGTTAGCTTAATTGACTATCCTTTTTGTGTTGCCATTTGGGGTTTCTTAAGGTTGTAAGCTTTGGTTGAGGTCTACGTTGTCTCCTAGTGTGATGCGCAATACACTGTTGGGTCAGTGTTTCCATACTCGAAATGAGCAAATCCATAAAGTCATTTTTGATCTTTTCCAGCCTTTTTTACAGGCATGTGTATGAAGTACTTGCCATACTTTAACATAAACACTATTCAAGTACTTTTCTTTCGTAAATAGTCTTGTTTTAAGTCGCATCCATGACATCAATGGTTTTGGTAACATTCTGAATGTATCTGTCCTATCTATCTAGTCACTTGAAGCTTTGCAAGACGGGGAGCACGAAAAGCAACGCAGGCACTTTCTGTACTTTCTCCTTCACCAGGTTCCAGTGAGCAGTAACTTCAGTGTATTGACAAGAAGAATAGGCTGCAAGGTTCTTATTCTTTATCATATAGTGGATACTTTGGTTTACTGATATTTTTTTTTATCTTTTACTTTTGAGAAAATATGCAGTTTACTCATCTCTTCTGTTATCTATTTGGGAGATTATATTTTCAGATTGCTCTTCTTATTATACTTCGAGGTTATCAGATGAATCCACCATGCCCCCCATTTGAGTGTGCACACATGTGGTATGTACTTTTTTTTTGGAGAAGGCATGTTGTATGTACTTTTAGGTTGCTTATTCCTTTCTTGATTGTATCATACACCATTCTTTTCTTTTTCTTGCTCATTTTTGGATGAGGAGCTTCCTTTTTCTTTAACATTTTCTTGGGAATTTGGTTTTATGAGCATTTCTAAATACAATGTAGAAGTTGAATTGTTAAAGGTAAGAAGATAGATAACTGTCTTAGGATGAAGAGAAATCTAGTGGGTAGAAAATGTGTGAAAACACTTTTGTCTCTGCACATACACAATCGTATAATCACCATATTTCGGTTGTTGTTGAGAGTATATGCACTGATGAGCTTCCTTGACTCATTCCCCATAATTTTATCTGACAGGGGGCCTGCTATTGTATCATGTCTGAATGATTCTTCACTTCACAGCTCACTGAGGCAACCTGCCTTTGATCTCATACAAACTATTGTGGTGTCTGATGCAGCTGCTTTAGTAAGCTCTGTGCTAAACAGCAGTGTACCTAAGAGGGTTGGAACAAATGTTTATATTGAGTTGGATGACAATGAAGACAACAATCTTCCATTTCCACAGGATATTGATGAAACAGATGGCAGTTCCTGGAATGAATTTGATGCACAGAATAAAATTATATCAGGAGAATATAGAGGGTGGATGTGCATTCCCATGTTATGGGTTGATGTTTTAGTTGATATTAGTCCCCTCATCCTTCCAGCATCATTCTCCAAAGCTGTTTTCTGGGCAAGATCTCGTCTCTGTCTGGTAGAACCTGAGAATGGTGGTGAGATGGTTCTTGATGTTAAAGCTTGGCTTTCATCGTCAGTCACAGAGATCTCTACTGCACTTGCGTGGAAGGTGCCAACAGGTTCTGATGATGGTGGTAGGGAAGAGTCAAAAAACTCAGTGAAAGTGTCAACAATGTGTCTTCCTCTTATAAGAACATTCAAGAGGTTCTTAGCATTTCTTTCTTTGTTAGACTTGAGTTCTTATACTTCATCCACATTTGTGTTATGGCCTCAGCTCTACTCAAGGGTGAGCCTTTTGTTATTACTCTGGACCCTTCGAAGAAGTTAATCTGATGCACTTTTGCAGATTGACCACATATTTTCTCACTTTGATGGAGCAAGTGGAACTTAGAAAGCAGTGGACTTGGGAACCAAAAATGGGCGAAAGCTTGATCCTCTCACTTCTAGATCCTAATGATGTATTTGAAGTTGAAACTTATGTTAAAGAATAAAGAAAATAATCCAATTGTTGCTTCTCATTTATCTTTCTTCTGTTTCTATGTGCTGCAACTTCCATTTCAGTATGATTCAGTCTTTTCTCATGCTTTTTGTTCTTCCTTTTTTCTCTTATATTGCAGAATATGAGGCAATTTGGCAAGTGTATGTTGGAACATGTTTCTGACACTCGAGGTCTTGCTTGTGGTTTGAAGTTTCTCTCCTCATGCCATTCATCTTTGTCCGCAGTTTTTGTGGGTGTCAGACATGCTTTGAAACTGGTTGGTTGTAACCCTTCGTCTTTTCAGTTTTCTTCTTAAAAAAGAGGATGCAAGGATGAATTAAAATCCATCATTGGCACAATTTTTATTTCTCTCTGCTTTTTTCAGTGTCTAGTTGTTTGGTATAGCAGGTTGAGAAAATGTCTTCTGTATTAAACCTCAAAATTTTGATGCTAGGATTCTTAATAGTCTTCTGTATGAGTTTTGGTGGTCCTCTAGTCTTTTTCAGAGCTGAGAGCCCACGTGCATTCTTTTTCAGTTCCTCTAACCTTTATTCTTTAAAAATGTTTAAGAAGGCTGATAATAACAATGCATTAATGATTCAAGGGCAAATTACCTTTTGCCCCAGAAATTTGTTATACTATATAGAACTCACTCTTTAAAACTGAAAGAAACACTGAATTTTACAATTCATGAAAGAAAAATGTGAAAAAATGTGACCTAGATGTGAGAGTTACGTAACTACTAGTATGTGGTACAAGGAAAAGTCCATGTAGCCTGTTAAAAATAAATGAGAGAAAATTGATATAGCTTGTGAAAAAGGAAATAAAACAAAATTTTTGTTAATGATCAATTGTATGTTATTATGGGTCTTTTAAATAATAGATGAACTTGTTTTGATCATGTATATATAATGAAGTAGTGTAAAAAAATAACGGAATTTGTAACTGATGACTAATAGGAAAGGAGCCATATTCTAAAATAGTTCATAAAATAGGATTTTTGTTAATTTTTTTAGAAAGTAGAGGGTTTTTGTATATTACAGTAAACCTTCTGAGTTAAAATGTAATTTGTCTGATTTTTTCTTCATTAATTTGAGTTGGATTGTCTATTGGTACTTCCCATATTGAAACAAAATCAAGATAACGAGGTACCTATACAAATTTCCTTTCTTGTTTCAGTAACCCAACTTTATTTGGTGATTAGGTTCAACTGGATTCTGTTCTACTGAACTTTCAGATTCTACATCATTTTCTCTTTGTTCTTTGCAAACTACTTAAAGAAGGGGACACTTCTCAGTCAGTTCAACTAGGAAACTTATCTGAAGGTGGATTTCTGAGGCAGCCTTTCTTTGATTCTTTGCCTGTAAATTCTGGTCGCCATTCCTCAAGTGTTGACTTAGAATTACGAGACAAATTCTGCTACTTCCTGTCTGAAGCTGCATGGACACCGATAAGAAAGTGTTTGACAGAAGGGAAGCCATTTATTGATAATAGTCGTTGTCAGGTAGATTTTTTCATGATTTTTTATTGAATAGTTTCCTGCTAGTTTGTCTTATTCCCTGTTTCTCCCTTTCTTCTTTAATCAAATGTCTGTCTAACACTTAGTAAATGCCTAAATGCTGATGATCTTCTATCCCCTTTGTTACTTATACTCCCTCCATCTCACTTTGATTTAATAGTTTCCTCCTAGTTTGTGTGTCTGTGTTCATGCCTAAATGCTGATGATTTTCTGTCCCTTTTGTTACTTATACTCCCTCGATCTGACTTTGTTGGTCCTATTTAAAGAAGTTCAAAGAAAGGAAGTTATGAATTTCTATATTCTTAGCTGTTCAGATGTTTTGATTAGTGGTTCAGTTTGTTTTATGGTCGGGGCCTATGGCCTCTCCAATTGGGGTCACCGAAAAGCAAACCGAATAGAATTTAAGAAAATAGAATGGAGGGAGAGATTCATGCTTGCATTCTCCATTAAGCTAACTTGGTAAATTTTTATAGCTTCCATGTTGTTGGCAGCTTTATTTTTTCTGTTTGATGCATCATGGCTTCCTCCCCCCTCTTTTAGCTGGCATAGTTGATCTTGCATCCATCTTGTTTCAGATGACATGTGTACGATTACTTGAAATCTTCCCTATTCTGTTTGAAAGACTTTACAATTCTTATGGTAAGTCTGGAACTTCTAAGACAATGGTGGAAGATGTTCTAGATTTCAAATGGCTTCATGACCTTGTTGACTGGGGGGCATCACAACTCAAAGTCATTGTTGTGTACTGGAAACGAACTTTATCGTCTCTGCTGAATGTGTTGAAAGGAACATGCCACGATGCTTCTGTATTGGCAGTCAGGGCCATTGAAAATCTTATTTCATGTGGTATGATTTAATAACACACTTTCTTAGTTTCCGGAATTTGCTTATGATTATTGGTAGGGAGTCTTAATGTTATTCTGAATAATTAGTTTATTGTTTGCCGTCAATAATTCAGGTCTTTTTTCCCTCTTTACTATGCCTCTTTGTTTAGATAGTTTTCACATGGATGAATTGTCGGAACAAGTGTCTCGCCTTTGTGTTTCATTATGCAAAGAGGATTA
>NW_019014516.1:223033-236847 GCF_000150535.2 Carica papaya
TATTGACTTTGCTAGGCTTACTACGATTTGATACTCCATAATAATTCCTGTAAGACTACTTCTTCGCAAATTGATTTTTTAGTTCTGAGATATATTTAAAAACTTGGATAAGAGTGAATGCATTTCTATTTGATCTATCATCATGTTGCAAAGACAATATTGTATTTTCAGCAAACTATAGTTGTGAAACTTCTATCCTATCCTTCACCATCACTAATCCCTTCACTTTATTTCACTCATTTGCTCCAGATAGGATCCTACTCAACACGTCTACCACTACGGTAAAAGAGGAAAGAGGATTGAGGATTCGCCTACCTCAATCCTCTTGAAGCCTGGAACCACTCTTTGGGTTTTCCGTCAATAATTGCTGAGAAAGAAATTAATGATAAGCAACCCTGGATCCACCTTCTCCACCTGGGATGAAAAATCCTGCACTCGTCACCCTTGCTCCAGTGAACCCTATCATAGGTCTTCTCGATGTCCAATTTGAGAATTAAGTCTTTTTCCTCAGATCTACGAATATGATCAGCTACCTCGTTCGCAGCTAGAGTTATGTCAAGGATTTGTCTACCCCTTATGAAGCTACTATGATTTAGTGAAATTGTATCATCCAAATTTCAAAGATTCTTAAAGACAGGACCTTAGTGATGATTTTATAGACACTTTTCACGAAACTGATTGGGCGAGAATCAGAACCTTCATAGACTTATCCTTTTTGGACAAAGTAATGAAAGCAGCATTCATGCTCTAACATATGATGCCATTCAAATAGTATTCCTCAAAAACTCTAATTAAATGTTTTTATAATGTTGCAAAATTTCTTGAGAAGCTCTATAGAAAATCCGTTTTGGCTGGGGCTTTTTGACTTCATAGATCACATCCGCCCTCCTTATTTCCTCTTCCTCAAATTTCTTTCAAATCAATTTGCCTTATGAACACTAATTGATGCCCATTCAAGACCTTCAAGGAAATGCCTATTGTTCACCTTGTCCATGTATAATTTTCGAAGTACTGAGTTTTCTGACTTTTTATTGCATCAATTCTCCTCTATATCCTCCCATTTTATCAAATTCCAATTTTTATTCATGCTTTTCCTCTTATGTCCATTTACCATCCTATGGTATAGTCTAGTCTTTGCATCCCCCTCCTTTGCCCATTTAATCTTAGCTTTCTGTCTCCAACTTCGCAATTCTTTCAACAGCACCTCTTTTAACTCCTTTCTTAAGCCTATTAAAGTCTCCTTTTGGCTCTCCAAAAGGTTGTTCTCCACCGCTAGTTTATCTAGATTCTTCATCAGCTCAAAAATTTTTGTTTTTCTTAAGTGGACATTCTAAAATTTCTCTTATTCAATGATTCTAATTTCTCCTTCAAGTACTACAGTTGGCTAATAAATTTTTGTCCCTGCTATCCAACTTCATTGTCTTACTGTTACCATTCTCTCACTCTTTGATTAAAATCTGGGTGTTGGAGCCACATGTTCTTAAACCAGAAAGGAGAAGGTCCCTTTTTAGTATGCTGGAATTCAAGGACAATAGAGACATGATCCGATGCAGGGGCCCTGGGAGAAATTCCTATACAAAATCAGGGAAGCTATCGTAATAGATCTTAGAGACTAGAAACATTTTAAGCTATGATGAAACAATCCCTCGTCTATCAACCAACCAAGTGAATCTGCTATTAGGTAAGAAGAGATCTCTCAATTCATATTCCTCTACGAAATTATTAAATTTTTTCGTTGATGTGATCATCGCATTTCCTTCCAATCTCTCATGTGAAAATCTACATGCATTGAAATCTCCCTCTTAAACGCCAAAACAACTTGTATAGATTTGAAAGATATGGCAACTCGTCCATAAGCTCAAAGCCTGTAGTTCGTAGACCCATACACAATGGTAAACCACCAAAAATGCTTCCTATTGACATTGAGGAGTACTGAAAGTGAGAAGTGCCCTCTATTCTATCTGCCCCTGTGGCTACTCTAGTGTCCCAAATGATTACTATGCTCCCTGATGCCCCATGATAGTAAAACTGACAACTGTTTAGACCGACTCTTCCACACCCTCTGTGTTAGGATAGTGTTAATCTCTTCTATTTTTGTTTCCTGTAACATCACTATGTCTAGACTCACCCTAACAATAACCTCTTTGATCTTCTTTCTCTTTAGGGAATTGCTTAAACCATTGATATCCAGCTTACCACTCTAATATACCTATCGACACACCTGTTCCTCTCTTCGCGCTGCACTTCTTCTTTGGACTACCTTTTTTTATTTCTGACACTGCATTTTTGTCCTCTGCTTATATGTCCTTGAGGATATTACCGCCAGTACCTCTCTTTTCAACTTAGCCACTGGTCTGAAGTCCAAAATACTTATGAGGTTGCTTGGGGTTTCTAGATCATTTGTTATCAACATCGGCTTTATAGCAATGTAACTTCCTAATAGTACTTCACTCTCCCGATTGCTGGTTGAAAACCATATTCACGTTTACTTTGGCGATTGGACAGTATACCTTTTCCTGGAAATCAAATGAGAACATGTAAGTTGGGAAAGGTTTGAGGATAGAATGCTTACTGGGAGACCCAAGGGATTGCGCCATCAGTGTTTGGAAAGTGCTGCCTGTCGTCCTCAGGTGTAGTGCATTTATTTGGGTCACCGTAAATCACCAACCCACCACTTCCTTGATGCTGCTCATTGTTGTCTCTAGGCATAACTCCTCAATTGTATCCTCCTCTTTCTCCTCATCTAATTCTTCAAATGAAAAATCTGTAGCAGTGGAGTCATCATCAAATATATCTTTTTCTCTGGCCTCCTTTGCGACTTTCAGCCCTTTAATCCATCCACTTTTATTCTCTCCGAGGTTACATAAAGCATTAATTTCATTTTCTTTTTCTTTTACTCATCCCTGTATTTTTCTTGTTCATCAGTTGGCTCATTAAGGAAAACTTTACTTTTAATCAGCTAATGAGGCTCATGCTAAATTAATGAATGCTAAAACTTCAAAATAAATCCCCAACTTAGATGAACTTACTACATCCATGTCTAGATAGTAAATGCAATATCTCTGATTTCTTTTTCTTTATTTTCTTTATAGATAAGGACACATTATCAACGAGGAAGAATGATAAAAAAGATGGAGGATTAGATATCTTCACTAAGAAGAAGAAAGAGAAGTACAGAAAAGGAGAAAGGCCAGCTATTCTTGGGAAAGAATAGCTAACCAATCTCTATCTAAGGTAGGAGATAGATCTTTAAAGTTTGCTGTGCCTTGACCTAAAGGAAGGCCACAAAAGATAACTTATTCTAGAGAATCATAAATAGTGAAGAATGATCCTTGAAAATTCTAATGTCTCTTAAGCCAAAAATCACCTACTACCCAGTAAAGGAAACACCACACTAAAGAGCTTCAGTCTCTGTTATTGTATTCAAATGCGAAAGGACAGAAGAAAGAAAACATCAATTGTGCCAGGAAACACTCAAGAAAAAACTCAAAGTATCAGAACCATACAAATCTCTCCAGGCAAATTACAATGCAGAAAAAGATGATTAGTAGTCTCTGTGACTTTGAAGGACATCACATGTGCGACTCAATATGCGATCATGATAGCCTGCACAAATCTGCAGTCTAAACAAAAACTTAACTTAGAAGGAGAAGGAACCTTCCAAAAGCAGTTATTAAAGATATTGTTACGAGAATTCAAAAGCACTCATCGATGATACCATTATGAGAAGCATGATTATGAGTCAAAATAGCAAAATATGATTTGCAAGTATTAATGCCTGAAGATTCAAAAGGTCAAATTTTAATGTCTGGATTATGAGGAAATCCAACATATTCAAATAAGCTTAATTAAAGAGATCACGTCATCAGCTTCCTATTTCTAAAGAAAGATAAGTTCCTTGTAACACTTGTCTCTTGACTTGTTATTTTCAGGACATGGTGCAGATTTGGGTGGTCATATGTTGAATTACATGTCTTCATCTATTTACTTGAATTTTTAATGCTCACGAGATACATTTACTCTGTTCAGGATGATTTACTACTAATGAATTGTTTAGATATTTGAATTGTCTGGTTTTATAAATTAGGTGAGAATGTTGGTTATAGAACTTACACAAGCATGTGCATCTCTTAATTACTTTAACTGAATTAAGTATAGGCAGTGAATATCATTTTTGGCTAGTTCCATTTTTGCAACTTCAATTACTGAAATAATGTATTCAAGGGTTAGGAAGATATTCAATGGTTCTTTGTTTCGTTAAAAATTGTTCTATTGGCAGTATAGGATGCATCCGGAGATATGCCGGTTCCCTTCTTTGCATTTCTATGACAGCAAGTTGCTGAATGGAGAGGGAATGTCAAGCAAGTCAGCACCATTCCATGAGACTAGCTGTCTAGGGCCCTATATCTTCTATGATGTTGTAGATGGACAGGAGCTACGTGGCAAACATTCTGGTGCATCGTCTCTCTGTAACGAGCATGAAGCGGAAGCTGCAATTCAATTGCTCAGCTTTTTCAAGAAGAGGTGACTTATTTTACTTCATTCTCTTAATCATTATTTATAATTTTGTCATGCGTTCTTGTTCCTATACACGATTGATTCATTATGATGTGAGTATAGGTACTGATGTAGAAGACACTTGGACAATTTCACAATCACTAGTAAACAAATAACAGCAGTGCTGTTTTAGAAAAGTTTTGAAGTAGAAGGAGAAGAGATTAAGATCAGAAGAGGGAAAAGAGAAAGGGAAGAAGGGAGAGGGAAAAGAGGAAGAAAAGAAAAGAAATGAGTTGATGAAAGGAAGAGAAACCTTAATTTAGGGAGGAAATGCTTCAATTTTATTCCAATAACAATTGTTATCTTCATTATATCCAATCTTCTTATATAGGCAACAGAAAAAGCCAAAAGAGCCCATATCAACCTTAGCAACTTGTAGACTCATGAGACGGCACAAGTTGGAAACTTATGGTAGCCACCTCCTTGAAGCCATCGAACCTAGCACCTGAAGGATGAATATAAAATAAATTGTAATGTTATTCTAGCTATCACTTGTAAGAGGCCATCTCATCCTAAAGAAAATGAACAAAAAAGATACGAGTAAAAGATAACTTATAAATCTAGGTAATGTTTCTAAATAGCCTATATATGTCTTAATTGGGCCATATAAAGTAAACACTACACAAATTACAAAATCATTACAAAACACTTTCTGATGCTAAACACATTCCATCTCAGCTTGTTACGCTTCTGTATCAGGTACCCTTCTGAATTTGTTGGTGGAAGAATTGGTGTTATAACTCCATATAAGTCTCAACTTTCTGTTTTGCGTTCCCGGTTCATTAGTACATTTGGATCCTCTGTTATAGGGGATATGGAATTTAATACTGTGGATGGTTTTCAAGGCCGGGAAGTTGATGTATTAATTTTGTCCACTGTTAGAGCTGCAGGCTCATGCTCTGCTCCCCCTGGGGTCAACTCAAGTAATATTGGATTTGTTGCTGATGTAAGACGAATGAATGTGGCTTTGACAAGGGCAAAGCTTTCTCTTTGGATTTTGGGTAATGCACGGACCTTGCAAACAAACCATAACTGGGCTGCTCTTGTGAAAGATGCCAAAGATAGAAATTTGATCATATCAGTCGAAAGGCCGTATTCATCCATGTTTAAAGGGAAAAACCCTGCCTTGCAGAATTTTGGATATCATTCAAAGCATTTTAAGTATGTTGAAAAGGCTGATAGCCAGCTTGCTAAACATAATAAGCGTAGAACAAAAGTAGCAGTGTTGAGTGAAACAGAAGATATTGACAGTGTGGCTCCGAGTAGTGGGATGGTTGCAGGAGGTGATATGACTTTCTCATCAAAAAGGGGAGATGTTCAGAATAAACAAAAAGCCAGAGAGGAAACAGCGCTCTTAAGGAAGAAAAAACTTTCAACCAGGGATGCATGTGGTGAGAATACAACATCCAACAATGTAAAGTCAGAAGGCACCAGAGAAGACATAGCTGATAGTGAAACTAAAGACAAAAATAAAGGCAACCATTGTCATGGAAAGAAAGGAAATTTGGAACATAGTAATGGGAAAAAGAGAAAGAAGGTTTCGTGGAATGATAGCCCTACAAACTTGGAACTAGGTGGGGCAAAGGGAAGAGAGAGGTCGTTCATGTGTGATAGCAATCAACGAGGTTCAGAAGTTTCAAATACTTCAAGTGAAGGAAGGCACAGGGATAAAGAGGTAAAAAGTGGTACTGCTTTTAGTCAAGTAGGAACTTCTGAAAATTTAATTTCAAAGAGGAAGAAACAACGTGAAGCAGTTGATGCTATTCTTTGTTCATCTCTGATTTCTTCCAATAAGTCAGAAAAATCTTCAAAACTTGTGCCTCCCAAAAGATCTCTCTCACCAACTTCAGTGGTAACTGGCGATATCAAGCCATCTAAGGCAAGAAAAGGTAAACAGAGTTATTCATCATAGTTATATTTTTTATTTTCACTAGTTTGTCACTTTCTACATTGATTGTATCATATGTGTGAAACTTATAGATTTGAATCATATGTTATCAGTTGTAGGATTGGTTATCTTCATGAGATTCATTTCTGTTGACCACAGATGATGCATTTTCCTGATCTTAGTTGTGTTAAACTGCTTCATAAATTAGATTTATATAAATAGATAGTCAGCTAGATGTCCATTCTTAATTGATAGTGAAATAATTTATTCCAAAATTCCTGTTTCCTACAATTTACAATTTCATTTTAAATAGACTTCTATTCTTGAAAGGGAAGTAGTAAAAAGAAATGTCCTTGCGGAGAAGAAAATGGACTACTTGGGAAAGTTCAGCTATCTATATTTATCAATTAGTAGAAATATTCCTAGTGAAGAAGAAAATGTCATTGGCAGATAGGAAAAACATGACGACGCTCCCATGTTAAGTTGCAAATATTCTTGTCCTTTTCTTCCTGGGTTAATGGGGAGCAAACAATTGTAATTTCACATTTTATATTTTAATATTGAGTTATATTAGTTATGTATTTGCTAATGCATAAACATCAATATTTTGTTCTTTTCTCTTGCTCTGTTGAAGTTCTTCTCTGCTCTTTTTCTGATAGAAGTTACATCGTTTCTTACATACCTACATGACATGAATATTTTTTGAAAGACATCCGTGGTAATTAGCTCCTTTATTTGGGTCTAAATTTTGCAAGATTTATTGTTTTTGTACTTAAGAAAGTTATTATTATAGCATTTGGTTGAAAAGATATTGTCTTTTCAGTGGTACGTTAGAAAGGTTTTATGAGTATATAGAATTACCAGAGATATTATAAGAAATAATACAGTAGATTGTTTCTTTTCAAAGAATGACAGCGATTTGTGATAAAATTAATAAATGTTATGACATGGCTTACAAAATAATTTAATATAGTAATAATACAATTAAAAAATAATATTTGGCTGGTTATGCAATGATTGGCCAAGCAAAAGTTGCATGAAAATGAGCCAATTGCACAATGAATGACTAGGCTTCCTTTCATGGAGCAGATAAGCCCAAGCTGCATGACAATTGGTCAGGGCTAGGTCATGGCTTTGCCTGTTGCAATGCTAAAGTTGTCTGGCCAGGGTGTACAACCTTGGGTCAGACAGATCCTGTACTGTTGTCTTGGGCAATTGCAGATTTGTGAGGCTAGAAAAAATATAGATTTACGGGAATTTGGGTATATTTTATCCATTTGTATAGTGGTTTATTAGCTTCATTTAAGTTCAAAAATATTAGTGGTGTTTATCTGAACTTGAATGCAGAAACAGTCTTGACAAGCCCTAACAAACAGTCTATTTAATCATTTTGTAATAGTTAAAAGGCGAAGTACTTAAAAAAAAAAGTTCAAAGTTTAAGAGTCTTAATATAATTTAATATGGGGTATCTTTTGTGTTTTTCCCCAATAATACGTTTCTAAATCTGTCATTATATAACATAGGACCATATGATGTTTCTGCTTGCTTTTGTTTTGTTTTTTGGCTTTTTTTTTTCCTTTAACATTTGATGGTTTTTTTTTCACTTCTTAAGTTTTTGCATTCCAACAGGTGCAGCACAAGACCAATCCATCATCAGCACAGGAAGAAATAAATCTTAGCCAGGAATGGGAGTGAAGGATGAATTTGGCTTTTCTTTAAAGAAAGAAGGATGAAGTATGGCCAATATCCTGGTTCAAATTTTGAATGAAGTTTTGTGATCATCTCAATAACTTTTCAGGCTATGATCTGTAGCTTCCTGTGACATCGAGAATGAGGGATTGCTGACTTCCTAAACTCCGGAAAGACAAGGATACCTGGGGGAGAAAGGTGTAAGGTTGCGATAAGTTTGGCCTTTTCAGGTGCAAGATTTTGTACAGTATGGAATCAATTTTTTGCGGTGCAGGTGCAAGGTTTTTTGGTGCATTGCACAGGAAAATCAATGTTAATCATTTGTTTGTCAGTCTCCTGGAAATGGTCTGTGGATGTGGTGCTCTATGTAAATACTATTCTCTAAGGTCGGGTAAAGTTTGGCCTTTTCAGGTGCAGGATTTTGTACCGTATGGAGTAAATTCTTCAGGGGCATTCCACAGGGAAATCAATGTTGGTCACCTGTTGGTCAGTCTCCTGGAAATGGTCTGTGTATATAGTGCTTTATATAGATACTATTCTCTTAAGTCAAAGTTCTCTTGGGGAATGCCTTCTCTATTCATAGTACGACTGCTTCAAGTTCCAGAAAGGTTCCCTCGGATGGATAGCAAAAGATTATGCAAGAAACCTGAATTTTGAGAAGTTAAATAGCATTTAAGAGAAATGGGAATTTGTATAACCTTAAAATATTTCAATCCTTCCTCTTTTTAAAATACCAAATCAATTTCACTGGGGGATAAATGAACAGTCTAATTCATTTAAATTTTAAATGAATCTTATGTTTGAACTGAAGTTATGGATTTGTTAAGAATTCTTGTGTTTTTAAGGGGCTTATTACAATACTCATTTTATAACGTGGAGTTTCGATACATGAAAATCTGGGTTCTGTATGCAGTATAAATATAAATCTAGATCCTCTATTTTTCACTTTTCTAGGTGGTTAAAGGAACTGAAAATTCATGATTCATTTGAACTTGTCATATCTAAAGATATTGACGGTGGAGTTTATTTAAACAGTTTTAATTTAAATATTATAAGTATCAATTTGAATAATATTATTAAAGATAATACAATGCTAGTTATATTCTATATCTATTCTGTAAAAAATAAAATTCATAAAAATTTAAATTGAACTCAATCGATTCCTACCCAATTGAAAACACTATTGTTATGACATCCAACTAAGGGCATAGTATTGAACCTAAATGTGGGAAATTTAAAATGTGTCGAACAAAATTGAGGGTTAAAAATTAAACCTCTATTAATCTCTCTCATTTGAATAATCCCCAATTAAGGAGAAGACAAATTACTATTTTTTTTTTTATTGAAAAAATATATGTTATAGAAATATATACATAGATGAATATGTAAAGTTATGTATTGTTTCTCAGATTACAGACTCAAAGATTTAAGATCTTTTTTGCCAAGCGAACAAACACACTCATATACATGTGTGTGTGTGTGTATGTTGTCTTATATGCAGGCATTTTTGGAATGATCCAAGTCTTATAGATAATCCCAATTACAAATGGATTAAAACGGATTATCCACACAAGAATTCAAATCTGTGTGTGGATAAATTATATATATATATATATATATATATATATATACATACATACATATTCACAGTAGATTTTGTGTTTCAAAAAAAATATATTGATCAATTTGATAAACAAAATTAGTTTACATGGTACAAAATGAGGATTAAACCTTCTAAATTATGTAGTCATATATTCTTGCTTTTGCTTTTGCTCTTGCACTTGATTTTTTGTCTTGAAACGCATCTATGCAATATCTCCTGAAATTCTTCCTCTTCACACGGGAATTGAAGTCCACCCTCGTGTTCATATCCAAATTCATCAGCCACAGATTCCATCAAAACCCTAAATTCTGGCATCGACAAGTATGTCATTGGAATCACAAACCTATGTTGTTCCCGCCCCACGTACACAGCCAAGGACCCTTTTGGAACATGCGCTTGTTTATGTTGGCTGCCATCTGATAATTCTCCAACCAACAATGATTCTTTAAAACTTTCTTTATACTCCACCAAGAATTTATGAATCGACTTGGGAGACATACTGAAAGATTTTCGATTACGTTTAGACTCAGACCGCCTCAGGCTGAGAATTTTTTTCAATGGTGGTACTTGATGCATAGTGTATATATCAGCAAAAATCCTAATAAACTACTATTAGTATAAATCTATATGATGAGAAGAAATGTAAAGGGAAATTAAAAAGAAAGTTAGTGGATATGTGAATTTATGCATGATCTTGGATGGATGTAATGTGATGGAAAATGAAGAGAAGAAAAAGCTTTTTGCACGAGACATGGAAAGCTCTTTCTCTGAACAAAGAAACAAAAAGGTGGGTATAAGTATTTATTAACCTGCCTAAATATGGTAGGTTCTTATTTATGGTCAAACCCATAAACCCAAATTTCAGGTGTGAATATTGTACACCACACACATTTACATGTATATATAGATATCTAGAATCTAACCCATAAATCCAAAAAAGAAATTCAGGTGTGATCATTCACCGTATGTGTATAATTATATATTTGGCTGCAGTTATGCACCTACGAACAAATTTATTTGGGTATATATATGTGAATGTAAATATATATAATCTAATAATTAGAAGAGATTCTAAAATAAAAGGAAATCTTGTTGGACTACTCTCTCAAAAATAATACAGATTCATAACGTAATGTTTTGTTATTCTTGCCCTGTTAGTAGATTCAGAGCTCATACGGTTTCCCAATTCAAGGTTATGTTCAGTAAGAAGGAATATAAAATGAAATGCAATTAAATGATGTAATAGAATTTGATGGGATGATTATATATAATATCATAATATCTACTTGTACAGATTAACAAATGCCTACAAAGTCCAAGATTAGAATAAAAAAACTTACAAAAGTCAAGATCGAACCAACTCGAGGTCACCGAGCTAACACATTAGGTATCACTAGCAACTATAACGTACAGAAACATAATATAAATTGATATCATATATAATTGGAATATTATTTTTATTATAAAACTAATAGTAAAATATGTACTCTTTGAAATCTGCATCTGCTCTGACTGCTATTTTAAATTCCCAGGATGGCCCTAGGCTGAGATTGCTTTTCCTCATCCACCACAATATTTTCCTGACACATATTTCATACTTAGAATTCGAAATACAGAAACAAAACTACCTTGATTATGTTAAGTACACAATATTCTATCTTCATCAAATCATCTGAAGTACAATAAGTAGATCCTACCTTCATAAAACCATTTAAAGTATGTAAACAGAAATTATTTCTCAAAAAAATTATGCTTTCTATATGAAATTTTTTCCTAAATTTTTATTTTATAAATATATATTTTAAATATTATCTTCAGTATGAATTACCACACATGGTTTTTACGTAAAATATATATTATTGACATGTATGATTTTGGTTTGAAATCTCTCACCTTAATAATGAACAAGCATTTTAGCAAAAAATTGTCATTTTCTCGAGTAACGATCCACAAGAGCCTTGGCTTTCTCTGGTGCAAAAAATCGGGCCTGCAAAATAATAATGTCAACAATTCAGCTTCACCCTTTCATGTATGTTTGGATTAAGGTAAACATCTCAAGTTGGGATGTGCAGCATGACATTGCAATATTGACGAAAGAAATCATGTAGCTGCATTTATCCAGTGAAATGGTGTGGAAGAAAATGGGAGAGAGAGAGAGAGACAGAGAGAAGGTTATTCAAATTACAATTTTCTGCTTTGTGTCACCTCTGAGTAAATTTGAATTACTTGTTCATACATAGAGGCACAGAACCACATTTCGTTCTCTTTGTATATTAACTTTGTCTTTGATAAAAATTTCACCCTTCTATATTATAGTGATTTGAAACCTATGAACTTATCCTGGATTTGGATTTGGAAACTATTTTATTCAAGACATCTAATTCTTTATCACCCATAAAGGTCTATTATGACAATAAACCAACAATCTCAGTTGCACATAACCCATTCTATGTGATATAACCAAACATGGAAGTGGATAACACTTCACTAAGGAAAAGATTGATAATGAACCGATATGCATGCTGTGCATCCTAATCACCTATCAAATTCCAGACATAGTTACGAAGGGATTGCCAAAGAAATTGACAAGTTGATTAGCAAGTTTGCAACGGAAGACATCTTTTAGCCAACTTGTGGAGTGTTAAGAGATTTGGAGAAATTAATTTCCAGCAGATCTGTTGAGGCATTTGGGAAATTAGATAACTTTCCAGCAGATTTAAGAATTATATTCTGGCATATTTGTTGGAAGATTCGTTAAAGATTTGGGAAATTAGTTTACAGATTTTTTAACTATTCTAGGCTATAAATTAAAGTCAATATATTAAAATAGAAAGGTAGGCTGTAAGTCTTAGTTGGTTTCCATTTTTGTGTGTATCTTTCCTATAACAGAAAATCATAAAAGCTCTTCAATTTAATTCAGAGTTACTGAATTCAACACTTTTGGTAAAACATTGCTGCAACATTTCCTTATTTACTAGTGGTTTTTAATTGAGAACGTGTGTCCTACATCAATAAGTTATTTATGTTTGTGCAAGTAGAAATAGATAAAAATATACTAACCTGTATAAGCATTCTCTCTGCCTCTCCAACTTTACCATTTTCTTTCAAAATAATTCCCTGCAGAAGCGTCAACACATCATTACGTATATGGTTTGCTAATTATCCGAGTATAACTTGATAGGATGTGATCAAGAATATGTACATGATTAAGAATTTATGCTTAGATTTTCATATCAACAAAACATTACAAAATATTACAATCTGATTGCCAAGAAAATAATAATGATAATAAATCTAAGGATATACATTTTAGCATACATCAAAAGATGCATATCATGCATTAATATAAGAAAATTTAAATAAAGATTAACAGACTTCCATGAAAATTAAGATTGTTAACAAATTTAATAATCTTAGAAAGTACCAAACCGACAAACTCAGAGTCAATATAAAGTGACCAACTATTCCTTACCTGAGAGAAGAATCGGCTAAACAAAGGATGAAGAGAAAAAGCGATAGAAGAGATATATTACCAAATCCATATACTTATCTACCTATTAAACTTTCCTCGAACATTAAAAATTACAGCCCTCTTTATAGACACTGCGCACACTTGCAAATATTAAATCAACTGCGATTTCTATTTTCCAAAACATTTCTAGGATATCTTATAGTAACTGGATATCTGAGAAAAATATTTTTTAAAAAAACCAAAATAATCCCCAAAATATCCTATAAATCCAAAACAGAACCCTAGAATAACCAAATCCGATCCTGAAAAGGTGCATCATAATCTAGAGAGCCCCAGAGCAACCTAGAAGTTTAGAAGAGATAAAGCCAAATATTCCAATGCACATCATGGTATAAAGAAAGGAGATTATTAGACTCTACTCTCCAAGAAAATAACATGAATAGTCCGAAATATTTTGTTTGACCTCATGGAACTTTTTACCTTCCCAATATCAATTAGTAAAAAACACCTTGTGAAAAGGATTTTGAGTCAAACACAGAAAGAAAGTTTCCAAGTAAATATGCTCTTATGGAACATGAGCATTAGGTAGATCAGGCCCTCCTGCT
>NW_019014516.1:245711-268945 GCF_000150535.2 Carica papaya
TAATACATTGAGTTGTATTAGTTCATTTTAAAATATTCTAAGCATATTAGATAAAATAAACGGTTAAATATCTGGTATCAAAACTAAGAAACAAGCAAATTAGGTAAACTATACATGTAGAAGAACGAAGAACTAGGCTAAGCAAACTACACATATTTCAAAACTAACCATTGCGGAACTCCTATATGCAGCAGCACTCCCTTCATAGTCTTTGAGTTCATATTTAACTTCTCCAAGCAAACGATAAACATCAGGATCATTTGGTCTTTCCTGAATATCGAAAAAGATCGTCTTACAAGTAACACCTGGTTTGCAGTGGGGGCACAGGAGGCAGGTGCCCCCATATTCTTTTTACAAATGATTATTTAGCAAGAGAATAGAAAAATTTATAAATAATTTCTTCATTTTTCCCCCTAAAGAAAAGCTGAAATACTTACATGTCTTTGAATATCTAAAAAAAATACTCTGTAAAAGCAAATAGAACAATGTCCAAAGATTGGTTAAATATGTAGTTTGAGGTTTTTCCTACAATTTAACTTATTTAAGTTATAAGTCCAATCAATCAACAAAATTTGAGTGGGTCAATGAAGAAATCCTATCATAACTAGCTTATTAGCTAAGTTAGTAACTTAAACTTAAACTTTCTTTATCATTAAGTTTATTAAAAATTTAAACAAATAACGATCTTTTATTTGCATAACCTTTTCACAAATTTATTTCAAGGAATGTAGTAAAAAACAGTTTCCTTAGGATAGAAGAAAATAAATTGCAAGTGAATGAAACTGAGTTATTTCTTTCTGATTTCTTTTTCTTAACTTCTTTTTTCCAAAAAACTTGAGAACATTGTCTCAAATTTTTAAAATTTTTTCTTAAATGCTACCTTAAAAACATAAGCTGACTGAACTGAAAATTTAAATTTATATATTAAAATATGGTAAGATCTAAAAATAAAAAAGGTATTTTTAATATGTGGAAGATTTTGAATTATATCTTGTTTTGTATTATCAAAAATACAAAAAAAAAGTGTACCATATACTTTAGTAATTTATATGTTTTGCAAGAAAATGCATATGAATATAATATATGAATACAAACATGAAAATGTATGAACAAACCCTTGTCAGATCCTGAAGGAGGGAAGCAGCACGAGAATACTCCCCTAGTTCTGCCAAGGTTACTGCAGCCCCCTGCAAATCAAACAGCTGATACAGGTTAAAAAAGATGAAATTCATTCCCTTCGAACTTGGTATTGTACACAAATAAATCCTTTACCCATGATTATAATTGCTATCATACTTCTTTCACTAATGCGTCTTGGGAAGTGAAAGTTCCTTCTAAAGTGTAAGTTTTTGCTTGAACTTTTGTTCTTAACAGGCTCAACACTGATGATATTGCAAATTTGTTGGTCTAATCGTGCTCTTTCACCAAATATCTATTTAAGTATCTAAGGAAGGGGGGAACCCATACTCATCTTTTCCTTTAGGATGATGTGGCTTGGAATTTGTGGACTAAGCTGTTTAATACTTTTGGGTTGATGTGGGCTGTTCCTTCATCACTGGAATGCTTCATGAGTTTGAATTTGTTTGGAAAGAGGGTGAGAAAGAAAGCTAAAATACTACAAAGTGCACATTGTTTGCAGGCTTGTGAACTCTAGGGCTGGAATGGAACCACAGGATCTTCAAAGGCCGTACCTTTCCTTCCAAATTATGTAAGAATTGATGACATTTCCGCCTCCCTATGGGCTAATCCCCATGGCCTATTTACTGATATTTCCATTTATGTGTTACATAAAAATTGGAGGGGAATAATACACTGATCTTTGTTGGTTTTTTGCTGTTATTACATTCTGACCTTGCATCCGGATGACTTGGAATGATATCTCATCCTCTAGCACTGCACTTTCTCTCTTCTTGTCCTTAATAATTTTTTTTTCTATGGAAAACACAGATTCATTTTTCTATTTTTTTTTTCCTTTTCTATAGAATAAGTGGATATTGAAGGGTGTTGGATTGACTTTTCTTCATTGATTAAAAGTGTGTTGTAGCATTAGAAAAAAAAATACAGATTATTTGTCAAGATATTAGAAGTACTAAAAGCATCAAAACTTTTAGACGAAAGAAATTCCTAGGGCCAGCTTTTCTATAAAGAGCTTTAAGTATTGATATTTTTAGCTCCTTTGACTCATAGCTAGACCACTCATTAAGTAAAAACTTGCAACCCTACCACTTTAGAAATTACAACTCCATCACTTTAATTTTCATTCATTATTTTCAATTAGTGATTAAATACCGCCAGAAATATCCCTTTTGAAAGATATCCCTCCAACCAGATTATCCACAAACCAGCAAAGATATCTCTCTTGGGAGGGATTTCGCATCCTTCCTTACTCCATCACCCTTAATAAGAGGTTGAATAAAGCACTCCATTTAGTGGGGAGTGATCCAGTGAATCTCGAATAGTGCAAACAACTTTGTTCACAAACAACATGCCAGATCACACTGCACAAAGAGGTGACTATGTGTCTCTCCACTATGTTAGCACATAAAACATATTTCAGGAAAAAATTGCTTGATTTAGTTGACATCTATGCCACAACTCATGAGTATTATTAAGTCTGTCAAGAGTTGTTAGTTATACAAACACTCTAAGCTCAAAGGAAACAGGAAACATTAGCAAAAGGAGAGCGAATGCTGCTAAGGTGTTAGGCCAGGTGATGAAAGAAAGATGTACAAGTGTAGAGACTAGAAGATTTCCAAGACAAGCGTCTGCAGTGGGTGTCGGTAAAGGCTGATAGGTTTCTAGTGGATGAAGAAATATGACCAAATCCTGAATCTTTCTATTGCTTTCTATTGGTCAGGATACAAGAGAAATGAAAATCTCAAGCAACAACATCATTCTACATTCTATCAAATGAGGATATAGGTTCATGATGTCTATTGAAGATGTTATAGAGTCGTGGAAATTAAGTAACAAACGGGCTATTATTACCAATCAAGTCATTCTCCCAAAACAAGACTTGTCTACCTTTTCCAATCTTTAATCGAGTCAGGGGCCAAAAAGGTGGTGGACATGTGATATGGCTTCTCATGGAACATTGGAAGATAAGGATCTCCCTACAAGTGCATCTCATCCAACAACCAGCATGAGTACTTTTAATGACCTTGTGCCGCGAAGAATTAGGTTTTTGTGGAATTTACAACAACCATATAGCCAGTAAGGACATTTTTATGCAAAGATTCTATATTCCCAAACCTCTTGTAATTTGGAGTGACAAAACTCCCACTTTACTAGATGATTCTTAAATCCATCTCGTAGTATCTACCTATAAAAATCTCTCCATACATCTCGAGAGTCTCTCTACCAAACCAGTAGAAATTATAAAAAGGGATTAGGAATACAATGGTTTGCAAGACAAACACGTTTGAATAAGGCTGACACGACCTCCCAATGGAAATATCTCCCTCTCCAACATTTTTACCTCTTGGACATTTTGCTAACCACCCCTCCAAAATGATGTCCTCTTTGGATTACCTTGTAATGGAACCCTAGTAGACAATTGGCAATGAGAGTTTGGTACAACCAATCATCATGGATAATTCCCTCAATGTCTCCTCCTCCATGTTAAATCTCACCATCCCAATCTTTGCAAGGTTTACACGTAGACCAAATACAAGTTCAAAAATTTGCACTTGACTAAGGGCATTGGGAATCAAGCTATTATTGTGAAGCAAACTACAAGTGAGACACCTCTTTTCTATCCTCTACCGAATCCAAATCCTGGTTTTACCCATCTCTTCATGCCCCATGCAACATCCTACTCAATACATCCACGAAATGCTATAAACCACTCTTGAAGCTGCCCATTAAACACTGAAGCAAATGAGGCTGCTGTAGCACATCTATTGATCATTTAGCCCAACGTTTCTCAGAACCCTTCATTTCCAGTACTTTGAATAAAAACTTCCAACTTACATGCTCATATACTTTTTCAAAGTCTAATTTAGGGGTCAATCCTGGTTTCTTGGATTTGTTAATTTATTTTAGTACCTCATTCGCCACAAGAGAGGCATCAAGGATTTTCTATCCTTAGATAAATGCACTCTGATTTAGTGATACTGTGTCATCTAAGAAACCTCACTAAGCCTTAAGTATAGCATTTTAGAGATTATCAGTGGATATTAGACACTAAGTTAATTGGGTGGTAATCCGAGAGTCTCTTGGACCCATCCTTGAACCAGGGTTATGAAAGTTGAGTTCATTCCTCTTCTGACTACTCCATTCAAATAGAATTCCTCTAACATCTGCATGAGGTTCGCCCTCACAAAATTCTGACATGTTTGATAGAACTCTATAGAAAACCATTTGGACCTAGTGCCTTATTAGCACCCATGTCGGACTCTAACCACTTCACTTTCCCTATTGTAATCGGCATCCAGCCAATTCCATTTATAAATGGTCTATGCTCCTTATCTTTAGTGACCATCGTTTTGTAAAAGTGTGTGATCTTTCTCCCCATGCTCTACTGTTTTCTATATCTCTATTTCCCAGCTTTAGTTCCTTGATAACATTATTTCTCCATCAAACATTGACTACTTTATGGGAATTTGCATCTCATTCCTTCATCCATTTCATTTGCACTTTTTCCACCAGCTTCTTTCCTCCAGTGCATCGTCTTCCAAACTTGTACGCTCTGAAACCTTCTATCCAAATTACTCAGTCCTTCCATTAATCTTGCTTTTCTCATGCTAGCATTACCCAAAACATCCTTAGTCCAAGTTCTTAATCTTTCTTTTCAGGTATTGCAAATCTCTTCATGAATTTATATCCTTCTCATTCCTCCTACGACCTTCCCACACTCCCTCACTCTTGTTTTAGAATCATAATATTGCAATCATTTGTTCTCAAATCAGAACAGAGTGGGGCCGCATTGGACTCGTTGGGATTCAGCCAATTATATATAAAAATTATTTACCGAAAAAAGAACTATTTCCCATTTAATAACATTAATTATTTTTTGTAGAATATAAACAACTAATGTTATATAGAAATTGATAAAATATTTCAACGATGAGAAAGAAAGGGGTAGCCAAACAAGAGATACGGAAGAAGAATATTGATCTTATTATCCATCACAGTTACATCCTTTTACTTATGTATATATACGTGCTTTTACTATAGGAAACAAGGTATACAGTGATAAAGAATAGCACCGGTAAATGATATGGCTCTAATACAGGATAAAGTTTAGATAAGGATAAACTTTGATAAAAATCAATGTTTAATAATAAAAAAGTAAAATTATTATGTAATGGAAATTTATAATTAAATTTTTTGTTTATTAAATTTACAACATCTGAATATATGTAGGAGAAGGTTAGAGAGAGTTCTTGTAGAAAACAAAATACAAATCAGTCTCATAAAAGGAAAAAATCTTCTAGTTATGGAAGTTTATTATGATTCTACTTTATAGGGAGAATTCTCTAAAGATACCAATCTAGATAGGAATTAGACTTCTACAAAAAGTTGGATTCCTACACTCCCCTCAAAATGGTTTAAAGATGTTGAGTAGACTAAACTTAGAATTCAATTCTTCAAAAGTCTTCCTATGTAATACCTTGCTGAAAATATCAGCAGTTTGATGGCAAAATTAAATGTGTCACAAGGATAGTGCTCTTTACTCCATTTTCTCTTTAACAAAGTGTCTATCAATCTTCACATGCTTACTTTGATCATGATGAACTAGCATCTTTATTGTACTTATTGTGAATTGATCGTCATATAATACTTCCATAGACTCTATAGAGAGAATTCTCAATTCACCTAGTACCCTTTATAGCCATATTTCTTCACAATACCATATACTAAAGCTCTCAACTCAGTCTCAATACTATTTCTTGGTACTACTGACTGCTTTTTGCTTCTTTAAGTAACTAGATTTCCCCAAACACATGTACAATATTCAAATGTGGATCTTATATCACTTATAAAACTAAGCCATTTGCATCAGTATATATTTTAATTTTCTTGTTTCTATTTTTCTTGAAAAAATAGTCTTTCTCCAATAATCATTTTTAAATACTTGAGAATCCGAAATATTACCTCCATAAGTTCTTTAGTTAAGCTATTCATGACTTAACTTACCACATTGATTGCAAACTTAATATGTGATCTGGTACTGAGAGGTAAATCAATTTATCCACTAGATATTGATATCTTTTTTTATCAACTAGAGTACTATTAAGTTTACTTCTCAGTTTAATGTTAGGATCCATGAGTGTGTCTGCGGGCTTGCATCCAAACATTCTAATCTCTTTTAGAAGTTCCAACATATATTTTCACTGAAAAACTGAGATTCCTTTTCTTGATTTACCAATTTTCATTTATAAGAAATATTTTAGATTTCCTAGGTTTTCAATTCAAATTCTTAGTTAAGACCTTTTTTAATCTGTCTATCTCATTTGTGTCATCCCCTATAATATTTGACAAACATAATATGATCTATTTGACATTGATATATCCAAACATCTTGATTGCCTTAGTGAATTTATCGATCTTAGAGATTGTTTGAATCCATATGAGGAGTTTTTGAGTCTGCAGACATTTTTGTTAGTGACTTGACTTTCAAAACTTGACGGTACTTTCATATAGACTTCTTTCTCCAATTCTTCATTAAGATAAATATTTTTTACATTTATTTAGAATATTGACCAATCTAGATTAGCAGGTAGGGACATTAGTGTCTGAACTATTTTAAGATTTGTTATTGGTGCAAATGTCTCATAATAATCAATTGCATAAGACTGAATGAAGCCTTTGACTATTAATCAAGTTCTAAATCTGTTGATATTACCATCAACATTATATTTGATAATGAACACCCATTTACAATCAACTAGGCATTTCTCAAGTGGTAATTTTGCTATTTGCCAAAGCCTAATGCTTGGATTTCCTCTATAACTGCAGTTTTCTATTCAAGTACTTTTAATACTTTATTTATTGTTCTTGATATTTGTATTTTACCAATATTATTATCAAATGTCTAGTGAATTGATGGCATACCTTTGTATGAAACAAAATTGTGAATTGGAAGATCAGCGCATGCTCTTTTTTGTTTTCTTAAGGCAAGCATGCGAATTATTAAGGGAGAGACCTAAACTTTGATTAACCTAGCATTCAATGATGTTTGATTTTGATTCGAATTGGATTCATGACTCTTTTTTTTATTCTTGTTCCTTCTAGTGTAAGCCCAAAGTTCAGGATTTTCAATGCGGTAAGTAGGTTCAAGTCTAGGTGTTTCATCTCGATCGACTTATTCTAGAAACTGAATAGGTTCAGTGCTAGAGTCCAAAATTAGGATTCTTGGGTATTCTTCTCCCCTCGAATACCAATTTTCTAGTGTGTTTAGTCTTTGTGAAAGGTGACATCTAAGAAGTTATGGAAATCCGGTGATTGATGACTAATATTCATCAAACCTAACAAAAATGCATTTTATTGATTTGAGGTCTAGTTTTCTGCTATGATGGTTATGTATGTGAACAAAGACTGAACAACCAAAGACTTTAATAAGTAGGATAGATAGAAATCGAGTGGTAGGAACATATTACAGCATAATATGTGAACAAAGACTGAACAACCAAAGACTTCAATAAGTAGGATAGATAGAAGTCGAGTGGTAGGAACATATTACAGCATAACTTAGTAGAATGTTTGAAACTCAAAGATCTGGGAAAACATTTTATTAATACGGTAAGTTGTAGTTAGAACAGTTTCTCACTAGAATAATTTTAAAACTTGAGTTGTGAACATAAGGGACAAACATCTACCGAAAGATGTCAATTACTTCATTCGGCTATGTCACTCTATTGAGGGGTATCAACACATGAACTTTCATGAACAATCCTCTGTTTTTAAAGATACATATTCAAATTTTTTTCAAAGTATTCTTTTGCATTATCTAATCCGAATGAAGGTTCCAGGCAGCCAAAACAGAGTTTTGCTCAATAGTAGGGCTTGTGAATCCATCTATCAACATTACCTTCCTTTTGTTTTCTTCTTTCCTTACTTCAAGAAATACATAACCGAATATCAAATAATAGTTTCATTCAGAGTATTCTTTCCCGGACTTCATCCAGATTTTTATTCAATCATATGAGAAATTTGAAAATTCTTTTTCTTTCTGAAATTTCTCTTTATCGTTTTCTTCATCATCAAACAACTCCACACAAGTTTCTTAAACACATTGAACCATTACCAGTGACGAGTAAGCAATCGTAGTACTAGATTACAGATAGATCTCCTTATCATAGGTTGTGGAGAGTAGATTCAACAACAAAAATTTCTTATGTATTTTCTTTGCTTGAGTAGAACTCCTCGGCTGCTTCTCAAATGCATAGTTATCTTGTAAAATAAGAAATTCGCACCAATATTACTTGTATAAAGTTAATCACCCACGAAATAACTAGATTATTCTCAGTATTCCGAGTTTGGAACTTTAAGTCTTTGGTGCTCGGTTGGGTAACTTCTCTAGTGAGGTATTCTCCTCTCTGTCTTTTGCAAATAAACATCTTGACTGATTGAGATTATTAATATAGTTACTTTCGTTTTAGTTTATGGTTGGTGATTGAAATCTGTCTATTCAGGTAGTTTCACAGAAATAATTTCATCATGCCAAGATATGACTTCAAATAAGTTACTAGTTCTTGTTGTGGTCATTCTGTCTTGTAATTAAATTTTCTATTTATTGAATTTTTATTTATGATACTTAATTTATAATATCTTTATATATATAGGAGAAGATTAGATAGAATTTTAGTAGAAAACTAACTATTAAGTCAGTTTTATAAAAGGAAAAGATTTCCTAATTATAGAAGTCGACTATGATTTTACTACATAGGGAAATTTTCATAAAAATATCAATTTGTATAAGAATTGAACTTCTAGAAGAAACCAGATTCCTGCAAGTAATAAACTTTATTCAGAATTATTTTAAAATAATATTTTTTTGAAAAAATAACAATTTTAAATAATTTTTAATTAAAAGAATAAAATTTTCTTTCTATTCATTGTTCTAAGGCGCTCCTAATCTTACAAAACACTTAATAGGATTTTAATGTCAAAGTCAAAAAATGAAAGTCAGATTTCCAAACCATATACAAGCTATGTTTTGGAACCAAGTTCCATATGGGCTTAAAGAGCCAAAAGAAATCCATATAGCTTCTTAGAAACAGAGAAGAAGAGAGTACATCAATGAAGGACAAGAGTTCCTCCTGAATAAAAAAAATTAAATAAAAAAAGAGAACAAAAGAAAATCAATATAGAACCAAACACAATCTCTTTGTAAAATTGACAAAGAGTATCCCTATAATTTGGCACATGGGACTGGCTGTGGAAATCTCGCATTAACACGTCAAAATGTGTTTTTCATACTACGAGTATCATCAAAAACCTGGCTCAACATCTAGTAATTTGCATCTTTACAACTCACCTCAAGTGCAGATGTATCTTTTGGCGAATCGCTTAAAATTACCTCAAATTGCTTAAGCCTATTCTGCAACAAATTAAAGAACAAAGGCCTTATTATTGGATAAAAGAAAAATATATATATTACAAATGCTGGACGCATAGCTAAACTGAGTGCATTAGAATGAAAGACATGCTGAAATATTCAGAATTAAATAGAAGCATGTGGAACGAAAAATATGTTCCATTTGCTCCTTACTGATACCAAAGTGGAAAAAGGAAAAGATAGCTTTGTGAAGGAAATAAATGTTTTGAATCCCCCATCAAAACAACTGAAGTAGTAAGCCCTGTCGTTTGGGAAGTGACACACATGAACATGCCAAAACTATATTATACGAAGGAGCATAATACCATGAAAAACTTTTCCAACAAACTAAAATTGTAAATAAAAGGCTATAGACAAACAAGAAGCACACTGCTCCAATCAGGCCAATAAAATGTCTTTCTTTGCTATTTTTATTTCCTGAAAACATTTTTTATTTACATTTTCTTAAGAAAATCTATTCTATTCAGGATTACTTGTGATTTGAGACACTAGATTTCTGAGTATGGTAGACACTGCTATCTATGGGGCTTAAATTGCTTCTTTGGAATTCATCTGTTTGACCTTTAGCTTTCCAATGCTCAATATACATAGTTGCTCTAGGGGTAATGTCATATCTTCCAGTATTTATAATTTCTAGGTTATGGATGAGTAGGTTGATAGCTTCCTGAATTTGTTTCAATATATCTGTTTATGATCATTTTTTATCTTTCTAGCATCAAGACACCTAAAGTGGGGTCCGAGCCCATTCTATTCCGCATATATAGGATTCAAAATATCCATCTTCCCAAGTAGATGAGGAAACTGAAATTTATCAAGGAGAAACTGAATGAGGAAACCAAAATATATCAAGGAGAAACTCAAAGTACCGAGCAAGGAGGTTTTTGACTATATTAGGGTTAGAAAGCATGATCCTCTCGATCAAATAAGAATCTTAGATAGGCAAGAAGTAGAAATGGTTTAACAGAAATTTAACTTACACTCCTTGCACTTTGAGTAGGAGAAAAATTGCTGAAAGAGGGGATTTGCTGAAATTGGTTTAGTAATTTCTAAAAGATGGTCAAGTCTTTGCATAAAGTTCTCTACTTTTGCATTACTTTTATTTATTTCTTTGTCTACGATCTTCATTGATAAAGGAACCCAATGGATCAAAGGGTTGAATTCCTTGTGAAAAGAAAATTTGTATGTCATCAGTCAGGGGAAGGGGCTGAGACAACAAGTAAGAAATGAGGAAAACTAATGTATCAGTCTTATGAGATCTTGCTGGAATAGAAGGAAATTGAATGGCTGAGAAACAACATACACACCGTGTTACCACAGGGCATAATCGACTCTCTAGTGTTTCGGCTGGCAAAGGGATATTTGCTGGCAGAGGGTATTTGCTGGCAGAAGTGAGCCAAAGAAGAGGGAGATTTCTGGTGCTGTCACACTTTGAGGGTGATCAATGGAAGAACAAACTGTGTTTGCCATAAGAAAGATGCAGTGTGGACTGGAGGAAGATTGAGGATGTGCTGGCTAGATTTGGTGGAAAAATAGAACATAGAGTAAAGGCGCAGCTGATTTGGGACGCCTGGGAAAATCCACTATGTCGGGTAAAAGCAGGTGAGAGAAAAACAGAAGAGGACATTGCTGGGCATTAGAAAACATTGCAGTAAACACCCTATGTCTAACGTTGTTTCCTATGACTCTCTATCTCCAACCTATAAAGTCTTTATTTTATCTGTTTTCTTTGTATCTATTCCACAGGATTAAGGAAAAACATTAGGAGATCACAAATAAAAGGAAACCATGATTGAAAAAATGAAAATTTTGACAAAAAAATAAAACATGAAAACTTATTTCATCTCCACAAGAAAAGAAGATGGTTGGTTGCAAATGGGTATTTAATGTGAAACACAAAACATACGGGTCAATTGAAAGGTACAAAGTTAGACTGGTAGATAAAATGTTTACTTAGATCTATGGAGTTGAATATTAGTTGACATTTGTGCATGTCATGAAAATGAAGACAATCAAAGTATTATTGTCTTGTGCAGCTGACCGTAATTGGGACTTACAATAGTTTAATGTCAAAAATGTCTTCCTCCATGAAGACTTAGAGAAAGAGGCATACATGAAATTCTCCCTAAATTTGAAAATGAAAGAACACAAGAAATGGTTTGCAAATTAAAGAATGCTTTATATGGGTTGAAGCAGTCTACAAGAGCATGGTTTGAAAGATTTAGAAGATATATAATCTCTTCTGGATATCAACAAACTAATGCTGACCATACCCTATTTATCAATCTCATTATCTATGTAAATGATATTGTGGTGACTGGAGATGATACAAAGAAGATGACTCAATTGAAAGAACCTGCTGCTCAAGAGTTTGAAATAAACAATTTAAGAAAATCACAATATTTTTTAAGAATTAAAGTTGTCAGATCTAAAAAAAAATCTTCATTTATCAAAAAAAGTATATCCTACACATGTTAGAAGATACTGGTATGACAGATTGCAAGCCAAAAGAATCTCTCATTGAAAGTAATCACAAACTACAAGCAGCTAGTGGTACATCAGTTGAATTTGATATATCAAAAATTAGTTGGAAGACTCATTTATCTCTCACATACCAGACCTGATACAGTATATACAGTTAACTTGGTGAGTCAATACATGCATGACCCTTACGAGACTCATTTACATGCTCTTTTTCGCATATTACGATACCTAAAATGTACACCAAGAAAAAGTCTGTTTTTCTCTAAAAATGATCATCTTAAGATATAATAGTATTTAAGATGCCAATTGTGTTAGATCTCCGCATGATAGAAGATCAACTACCAATTACTGCATACTCATAGGAGGTAACTTGGTTGCATGGAAAAGGAAAAAACAGAGTGTAGTTGTTTGTTCTAGTGCTGAAGCAAAATATAGAATAATGGCTCAAAAAGTATTTAAATTATTATGGTTGCAAAAGCTAATGAAAGAATTAAAACTACTTAAAAAAGAGACTTAATCCTTATTTTGTGATAATAAAGCAGTCATTATCATTGCCCATAATCAAATTCAATATGACCAGACAAAGTACATCGAGATTGATCGACATTTCATAAAAGAGAAAGCAGTTGATGACTCTTTATGCCCATATCATGTGTCTTCTAGGGAACAAGTGGCAAATGTCTTCACTAAAAGACTTTACAACAACTTTTTTCATAACTTATTTACAAGTTAAACATGTGTGATATTTTTGTACCAACTTAAGGGGGAGCGTTGACTAAAATATTATGTTGTTCAATTCATTGAGATATTTTTTCCTGTATAAACCTTCCTGTAATCCTTTCAGAATGATATAATTAGTTATAATCAATTAGAATCCCTACTATAATATTAATTTTCTTATCTGTAGGTAGAAATTCTGTATATATACTCCAATTATAACAACATAAGGAGTATTATAAAATAAAGTTAATACTTTTCTTCCAAAATCTTCACATTGAAATTGAGGTTCTTGAACGAATTTCATAACTTTCCCAATTTTTTATTCGCCATGAGAGATGTGTCAATATTTTAGCTATTTCCCTTCCCCTTCCAAATCTCCCGTCCCCCTCCCTTCCACCACATGCAGAAGAAAAGCTCTTTAATTGATGGAAATTGTCTTTCAGCAACTTCCCCAGTCTGAAAGAAAGCCCTCTAGTAATTATCTTACAACTACTAGTGACCAAACTAATAAGACAGTAGCCGGTAACTTTTCTTCCAAGGCAGACTACTGACAAAGGAAATGGTTCTGTCTGCTAGGATCTTAAGTACAAACATAATATGATTTCTTTTAATCTAACCCTCCTCTATTACCATCTCAAAGAAAATACTGTAACATTATTGTGTATTGGCAAGTATACATGAGAATTTGCAAGGTCCTTATGACAAGAAAAGAAAAATTAAGAACATAGAAAAAATCACCAAATAGGAAAAGAATAAAGAGGAAAAAATTAAAGAGGAAGGCATCCTCTTTTACTCTTAAGACATATTGATATTTAAAACGAATATGCGAAAAAAAAAGGACTAAAGAATAAATCACCAGAAAACTATGGTAAAATAAATTACCGAGCATTCACGAGTATTACCTGAAGAATAGACTTCTCCTTTTCTGAAATTTTATTATTAGCCACTGATGCATCCTCGGTGGGAATGAAACTGGAAGGTAGGAAAACATGTGCGTCTCAAGAGAAGAGACAGTAAAACTGAAGTTTTAGAAAACAGAATAACTGACAAAATAGGTTATCATATTCCTACACCCATGAGAATGTATTTCTATGATAATACAACAATCCTAATTAGCTCCTAATTATCACTAGATACAACAGTCGAGAAAAACAATGATGACAGATAACTTCCTGAAATATATAGAATAGTATCAACCTCCTATAGTATCATATCCCGAAATGGGTGTTGTGTCCCTACACCCATGTCTCACCTCTTCTGAATACAGCTAGGTAAACATAATAGGTGTCTTATTCCTACTTTGTCACCTCTTCTGTATACAGCTAACCAAGAATGTTTTGCTTCCACGGAAAATGTTGCCCTAAATCCACCATTGAGGCTCATAATAATCGAAAAAGATTGTTAGGTTATCTCTTATGATCCATTAAAACTTGTTTGAGCATAGATTCTCATGTAGAATTCTATGCAACTTTAGTCATCATGGTGGTCAAGAAGGAAATGGTGAGATTATGTTGTTTATATTATAATCGAGCAGTATAATATTGTTTATATTGTATCCAAGCAGTAGGTTGTAGATTATGAAGAACTAGAAAAGAAGACCATATAAATTTAGAGCTTATCAACTATCTTAAAAGCTGGGAGAGGATGAAGAAACCTTTAATGCACTAAAACAAACCTTCCAGAGGGAAGAAAATCTCCAAGAGCAAAAACAAGACCAAAGACCAAAACTGCTACACCAACTCCTATCTATCAAATACAACATGTTTATGATGTTAGTAGAGACAACAGAAATTTTTCCTTTTAAAGTAATTATACAACATTGTTTCTCAGAAAAAAAAAAAAAGAGAAATCTTCAGGAAAAAAAATATTATGAAAGAATAATCATAAATGCAAAGCTTTTACCTTCGTACCAAGCCCAATCGTTTTCCTATCTGACTCAACTGGTGCATCATAGTCAATCACACCAAAGTCTTTAACTTCTGTTTTTTTCTGGTCACGTGCTGATCTGAGTTTTCCACAGAAGGAATGACTTCATGTAAATGGATACCAAGCATAATGGACAAATAATTGAAAAGCAGATTAAGTCACTGACTAGAAAAAACTTAAGTTCAAAAATACGTATGTAACCCACGTGCAGGCACCAGATCTCTCTATGTTTTGAATCAATCATATACAAGCACAGAGAGAGGTAACTATAAAAATATCAAAAAGAAAAGTCTAAAGAGTGACCTTAATATTCCATTTTCTGAAAGAGCAAAGTTAAAGCTAAAGACAGTCGTGCTCTTTAAATCTAAAGTGTTCAACTACTGGCGTGCTGTTGAATCCAGTAGCATTGATTAAAAATTTTACATGATTTCTTCTTATAAGAAAGATTGTACACAAAGCAGAAACTAACAACTAATACAGTCTTCCTGTGACTTTCTTTTATAGCCTAGAATATCTAAAAGAATGAGTACATTAATTCTCCAAATCTCTCAACGAATCTGGTAGAAATTAATTCCCAGATGTGGTGGAAATCAATTCCCTAAATCTCTCAACAATCACCCTCAAGCTAACTTAAAGATGTGTTTTTATTGCCAACTTGGCGATTTTCTTGTCAAATTGTTTCTTTAGCAGTCCCTTTGTAAGTATATCTGCAATTTAATATCGTTGTTGGGATGTAGGGCATAGAAATCAGCCTATTCTCAATCTTCAAAGGACTATTTCTTCAAGAAATAGAAATTGAACTACTACTACTAAGACCTTAAGAAGTTGTATGTCATTATAGTAATAAAGACCACCTCCCATCCTAGCAATGCCGATCATCCTGCACAAGTTCCGGACCTGAAATGGACAATAAGGTTCATGAAAATGACACGACCAATTATAATTTTACAAAGATTGTACCAACCCGGATTCACCAAGTAGACATATGTTCTGATATCATTTATAATAAACTTAACTTAAGCACCACTATCCCAATAATTTTTTAGACTCCTGTTACTGGCTTTCAAAAGTTCAAGTCAAACTTATTGAGAACGTATGAGTTGAGCTCTTATATAACTCAACTACCACATATCTTTACGATACAGGATTCCTGTCTAATAATTATAGTTACTACTTGATTGTACCATAGAGACATTAGGAATATCAGATGATGAATTGGATTTTGGCAATTGAAAAAGTTGTTCCATCTACTCTTTACTGAAGGAATTGTTTAGAGCTGATTCAACCTCAATTGTTTAGGATATGCACAACCAGGTTTGTCACAAGCGCTTGGTTTGCTGCTTTTCCAGTTGACCGGCTTGCCATGTATCTACCAACAGGTTTCTCATGTTTGATAGGGTTTGTTGCAATAGCTACACCAGATCTTTGGAAAATTATCCTTTCTCCATCGATGAGAAAATTCCCACATATGATAGCAGTACTTGTAGCCAAAGCTCTAAATTGAAGCAGTGGGACTCCTGTCCCGAGAATAACAATTTGGTAGCCTACCTACCTTCAAACTTCTTAGAGGACTTCTCTAAATGGTGGCAGAGGTTGTGTACCAATGATTTGTCCCCTTCATCAAACACAATGTTTAAGCTGGCCAAGAATTTAAAGGTACGATTATCCTCTATTAACTTCTTTTAGTGGTTGTAGTCTTTAGTGGATTTCCATCCGTAGTCATTGAAATAGAGTCTGAGTCTTGCAATAGATGTTCAGTAGAGTAAATACTGGTCATATTGTTATTGCATCTGTAATTTCAAAATTATCAAGGTTAATTTTATAAATCTGAGATTAATTACCTAACCAAATTATGTTTAATTAACATTTGCTCAAAGTTCTTTATCGTAGTATAACATTTTTAGTTGATAATGATTTCTTCCACCATGGAATTCACAAACCAAGACATCCCCATGGAATTTTCTGCATCCGAGAGTGTAAACATGGGATCCTCTCATACTGGCACCTTAGAATCACCAGTTATATAGCCAAACTTCCCTTCCTCCTAGGAGTGGATGTGCAAGGATTATAACCAGTGCACCGGTTGCTTACGAGTTGTTGTGATTTGGACTGATAGGGCATCTGAAATGTGTGGTCCTGGGTTTTTGGTTGTGGAGGATGTCACAATAGGTGCAGACTCAAACGTAATGTTAAACATGATTTTGGTTTTTTTTTTATGTGTGGTTGCGATGGTGATTGCTGCAAGCTAAGAGATTCTTCATTTTTTCTTTTTAAGTTATCGATGCTTTGATACCATCTCTAATTGACTAAATTTAAAATAAATTGAAAAGCTTTACACGATTTCCTCTTACAAGAAATATTTTACACAAAACATGGAAACTAACAAGTAATCACAGCCTACCTTTGACAATATATTATAGCCTAAAATATTTACAGAATCTGCATACTAAATCTGTAAAATCTTTCAACAAATCTGCCAACAAATATGCATAAAATTAATTTCCGAAATCTACTAGAAATTAATCCTCAAGTCTGCAGGAAACTAATCCCCAAATTAGCTGGAATTAACTCCCAAATCTGCTTAAATTAATTTAAAATTCAATTTAAAAATCTATCAGAAATTAATTTCCCAAATATCTCAACAAGTACAAAGATTAAGAATATGTGGAGTGCAAATAGCACCTTGGCCTTTGCTACATTGTTTCATGGAAAAGAAGTAGATAGGAGATGAAGAGAAATATACTGGGGGACGACTACGAGTCCACCAAAAAGAGTAAATAAAATTAATGATAACAGAAAAAGAGGGAGATGGCTGAAATCGAAAATAATCAATAAAGAACAGTTAGTTGATCTCTATTCAAAATAGATAGCGAAGCAACCTTCTAGACCCCATTCAGCTTAACACAAATATGTGATTTGCAAGACACTCCACTGAAATGATGAGGTCAGACAACTGAGGATATAAGATTCATGCATACCTGTGTACCACAGTTCTGAACAGAGGTATTACGTTCTTTAAAAATTTATGTAAGGCTTTTATGTTTCAATTTTTTGAGAAGATCAAAAGAAAGATTTTTTTTATATACAAGGATATTGCTCAATATAATTTCTTTTGGATGCTTCTTTCTTTTTACACAAAAAAGAACAAGCAACCATTATTAACTATTTGTTTGATATACAAAGTTGTAAACAAATAACCACCACATATGATGGCATTCCCACATCCAAGTTGCAAAAGGTAAAGCATAGACACCCATCATCCATAATCCACTGTGGTAATCTGGATGTGTCTAACAACAGAAAATGAAGATGATTGTACAAGTTTGCAGCGTATAAAATGAATGCAAAACTAATGTAGCATTACCTTCTAACTGCTTCTAGCCGTTCTTCAAAATCAATGTCCAAGGAGTTGTTAGATTTTCCAGCAGATTGAGAACTCAATCCAGGTGCTTCTACAAGTGTTTCCATACAATGCAACAGAACGAAAACCAGAAACAAGTGATTTACCCTGCTCATTGAACAAAACCTTGAACAAGAATTATTGAAATAGGACATTAATTTTATGTCAACAATAACAGAAACAACAGGTAATCCCAGAATTGGCCCAGCAAACAGAAACTAATGCAAATCCAAGGGAAAAGGATGCTAGAGTTAAAGCAAGCTGAAGATGAAACTGCTGGAAACAGGATATTTTTAAATTTTATGTCAACAATAACAAGAACTAAAGCTAGTCTCAGCATTGGTCTAGCAAACTGAACATGTTGCAGAGCCAGAAGAAAGGATTGCTAAAGTTAAATTAATTTGAGGTGTAACTGTTGGAAACTGAATACTGCACCATTAAGAAAAACAGCCCAAAATCCTATACATAAAAGACTAAACAACTGCTGGACAAGAAATATAAAGAATCAAAAGCAATGGACATTATATTAGTAGTACATAATCAGTATTTTAAAACCCAAAAAAAAAAAAAGAAAGAAGGAATGAAAAAAGTGTCCCTACTTAGGAAATTTGACATGACGATCAATTCCTAAGATCTGAAGATTCTTAAAAATTAGGATCACTTAATCCAAATAATAAATAGAGAAGAAACATGGGCTTGTACAGGAAATCCTAGCTACAAAAACGAATAGGTAGATATTACAATATCTCGAAATAAATTAGTAGATTTCCAAATACTCCCCTCAAGCTGGTGGCTAAGTTCCTGTTTGGCCAAACTCCCGTTTCTGGCAGGTGAGGGAGCAGATGTGTTAGAGGGAGTTCAAGTCAGGCCAGGTGAGAGAATTTAGGCCACGCCAGGGCAGGGACTTCAGGCAGAATGGAAGCCCAAACCGCAACTATGGGAGACTGAGTTGTTGCAGCGGCACAAAGGAAGCTAGAGAGAGGTGAAGGAGGAAGAGAACTAGCCAGAAACAGAAAACACATCAGGATAGAAGGAAGAAATGGCGGAGGAGGAACCAGTGGCAGGCAGAAATTAACACCAGTGTACCCACCAACACTGAAACTGACAGGTCTACCGAAACCGACAGGTCTACCAAAACCGAGGTCTGCCATAGGGAAACAAAAAAAGTGTCCTAGAGAGAAATGGTAGTGCAAGAGAAGATGAAGTGGAGAACCAATTGCGGCGATGGATATTTGAGTCAGTGGGAGGAGCTGAATTGCTTTCCAAGTAAAGTTGGTGTTGGTTCTGGTCATAAGGGTCGGAAGGGATGAACTGAAGTAAGAGGAGGAAATGAACGGTTTGGATAAGTCGACATTGGAGAACAACATTGCCAAGTACAAGCAAAGAAATTATCAGATATAAAGAATCAATTCACCAGGGTACTACAAAAGGAGGAAAGGAGTTGGAGAAAGAAGGTAGATTAAAGGGGTAAAGGCAGAGGATGCTAATATAAGATTGTATCACAAGGTAGTAAATGGTCGAAGGAGGAATAGTGTAACTAATAAGCTGGAGATGGAAAGCAGTCATTGAGTGGGAGAAGGAAATCATTGGCAGAGAAATCACCAACTTTTATTGGAAGTTATATAATGAGGATAAGGAGTCCCAAGTGTCCTTAGAGGGGGTGGAATGGAAGCCAATTTTTAATCTAAAAGCTGAGTGATCGAAGAGACTGTTCTAAGAAGAGGAGTTTAAGAAAGCTATTTGAACTTTGGGCATTGACAAAGCTCCTGGACCGAATGGCTTTTCTATAGCATTCTTTTAAGCATGTTGTAGTATCTTTAAAGAGGATCTAATGAAGGTACTTGAGGAATTCTACCTCAATGGGATCAGGCGCAAAAGTATGAACTCGACCTTTATCAGGCCCATATCTTAAAAAAGATTAAAAAACATGTTTCTGATTATTCCCTTATTATCTATCATAAATTGATAATAACTTCACCAGCGTCTACAATATCATTATAAATTGTTATCTTTAAGACTGAGTTAGGTTTTCAACTATATAACTTGACCAAAACATAACGTTTTATGGGTGGCCAATAAATTCTAGATGTCCCTCTTATAGGAAACAAAGTAAAGGAGTATATACATAAAGTAAAACAAGAAGGATCGATTCTTATGTTATATTTTGAGAAGGCATATGGTAGGATGAATTGAAATTTTGTTGAGAAAGTGATGTAGGAAGGAGTTCAGAGGATGATGGAGAAGATGGATGAAAGGGTGTTTATCTGTCCGTATCTTTTGCTAATGTTGTAAGTGTCAAGCCACAAGAGTGATTTGCAGGTTTCAGAGCCATTAGGGTCGGGATCCTCTCTCACAGTTTCTTTTTATCCTGGTAGTGGATGTGTTAAGAAAGATTTTAGCTAGGGGTTCGAAGAGAGGTTTATTAGAAGGTTCTATTATTGGAGATGATAAAAAAAATGTATCGCACCTTTATTCTGCAGTTGACAAATTTTTGTTCCTATCCCATGATGATAGATTGATAAAAAAATCACTCACGATTGCTCAAGTTTCGAGCACATCTAAGGATTGGTTGGAATAAATGCAGTGGATGAAACCGTGATCAACCTAGCAGAGGCAATAGGTTTTTCTAAGTTAGCATGGCTGACAACATATTTAGGTGTTCTGTTGGATCTCTAACAAACAAATAAATATTCATAATTATAAATATAAAATACATCATAATTAACTAAACATCTCTTAGTATTGAAATACTTTAATTCTAGGTCGCCCGTTCTACATCACTTTTGTAGTTGCCCGATTCATCAATCAACTTTATATTTTAATCCTCCTAAAGCCACAGTAGTCTGCATCTTTACCTACAAAAGATTTATCCCAGTACTATGACCTGCGCTAGTTCCTTTCTTGGCAAAGTGCTTTATTTATGGATTTCTCTCTATTTCCTTTAACAACTCCTCTCTTTTTAAAAAATTCTCAAAGCAGCCTTGCTCCTGACCTTCATCTTCTCTCTGGCATGCATTAGCTCTTTCCTTTGTTTAAATAGATAATCCGTCTATTTGAGTCTCTCCCCAAATGTCCTCACCAATTGCTTGAACCGAAAATCTTGAGCCATATATTTCCAAACACAAAGGGGATACAAACTCATTAGAAATCCTCTACTCCTAGGCATGTTGGCTGATAGTTAACCAACCCCGAGAAATTTTTCTAGAGCAGACTAGAGTACTGCTCTTGTCAAAATTCTAAGTACCAAAATTATTTATATAAAGCAAGTAAAAATGTGAGCTAAATTACTTACGGATAGGTGAAGAACCAGATTGTTTATTTGTTGATATCCTGCACTAGCCATAAACCATCAAAAATGAATCACAATGAGCACCATATGTTACTTGAAAATAACATTCATAATGAGCAAATTAATTTTCAAAAGTGCAACCAAAGTAAAAGAATTGAAACTCTAAAGAAACCAATTTCCTCCCGCACAAACACAAAACCTACCAAACCAAAATTTTCTCGCTCTCCAAGCATGGAAAGAAAAGGAAACAAGAGACCAGAGGACAAAAAAAGAAAAGAAACTATTAATTTTGGAAAAAAGATATATAAACTTTATTTCTCACTCTTTATATTGTTATATTTAAAATATTTATAGAATTCCTAATCTACTAATAAAAAAATTTTTATTCTAATATAATTCTAATTATATAAAATTATTATTCTCATAAAATCCTAATTATATCATTTTAACTAATTAAATAATAAACAGAAATAAATTAAATAACAAAATATATTAGTTGATATCTCCCCTCAAATTGGTGCAGAAATATCACATATGCACAACTTGCGGATCAAGTTCTGAAGAGTCTTCCTGCAGTCTACTAGAGGCGTACGCGCGCGGAGGAGTCGAAAAAAGAACCAAAAAAAGTTCATTTTGATTTTGGAGAAAAAATACAAATTTTATTTCTCACTCTTTATATTATTACACTCGGGATACTTATAAAATTCTTAACCTACTAATAAAAAAATTGTTATTTTACTAGAATTCTAACCATATGAAATTATCATTACCGTAAAATTGTAATTATATCATCTTAACCAATTAAATAATAAACTAAAATAATTAAATAATAAAATATATTAGTCAACACCCTCTCTCAAGTTGGTGCAGAGATATCATAAATGTCAAACTTGCAGATCAAGTTCTGAATAGTCATTCTAGAGTCTACTAGAGGCGTATGCAGACGGAGAAGCTAAAAAAAGAATCAAAAAAAGCTGGTCGGAGTAGCTCACGCGCGCAGGAAGTGGAGCTGCACCGGATCGCAAAATAAGAGGTGAATGCACGCGGAAGAGCCAGAAAAAAGACCAAAAAATGGTGGTTGAAACGGCTCTCGTGCAAAGAAGGTCTAGTCACAAAATCATAGGCAGCCCCGTGCAAAGAAACCGGGAAAAGGACCAAAAAAAGCTAGTCAAAGCAGCTTGCGCGCGGAGGAAACAGTTCTATCTGGCCAATCAGGAGCTCGACTCGACTCAGCAAAGCTCGGCTCAAGCAGCAGTTTGGCTTGGCTCAAGCAGTAGCTCGACACAAGCTCGGCTCGTATCGGCTCAAGCGCAAATGACTTGGCTCGACTTAGGCTCGGCTTAGAGAGAGACCGACTCGGCTCATATCGGCTTAGGCACGGATGACTCAGCTCAGCTTAAAAGGTGATCATCTAAGCTCATATAGGCTCAGGTGCAGATGACTCGGCTTGGCTTAGGCTCAACATAGAGGGAAACCGGCCCGGCTCATCACATCTTCTCCAGATAGATTGGATTTTCTTCTGCTACATGCGAGAGTAAAAAAAATAGTTCTTCTCTTTAAATGATTGCCACCTGATCTGTTTGTGCAGGAAGATCACACACAAACTGATCTATTCGTGCAAGGACTTCCGCGCAAATCCGACCACCACGGCTAGTTCTTCTTCTCCGAACAGATGCCCCCCACTCAGAGCTGGCCGCACACCAATCTACCTTCTTCTGCTACCTCCACGAAGTCGTTTGATGCAGATCCGCGTATTTTCCTTCTGATGTCGCGGATCTAGTCACAAGCTTACAAATTGCTAGCTACCACTTTCTTCTGCCAACCGCTGCAACTGTTGCGATCTGACCTGATTC